>VMDO01018632.1:0-41705 GCA_007922755.1 Pedetes capensis
AAAAAAAAAAAAAAAAAAGTAAAAAGATGGCCTGGAGGCGGCAGCTCAGTGGTCCAGCACTTGCAAAGCATGCAAGTGCCAGGCCCTGGGTTCAACCCTCAGTACCACAAAACAGAAATAAAAGAAAAGAAAAAAAAAAAGAAAAGAAAATAAAACAAAACCTATTTTGCGTATGCAAACATCCTTAATAAGAAAACTACTGTAGGTGGCCCTAGGTACTCAAATCCAATATTATTAAATATTTAAGAGCCCACAGCATACCACTGTATGGCATCTGATCCCATCAGATCTCAGAAGCTAAGCAGGATTGGGTATGGTTAGTACGCAGATGGGAGACCCCCTGGGAACACCAGGTGTCATAGGATTGGGCTTGGGAGAAGGACCCGGCAACTCACTCCCCCTTTCCACCCCCTGGAAAAAAAAAGACAGCCAATGAAAACCCTATCAACAGCAGAGAAGCACTAACAATGGTGTTTCACCTACTACACGCAAGATCACTCACTATGAGTCAGATACCAACTCAACTGCACCTAACAACAGGAACAACAAATATTTAAGAAACTAAAAATCAAAAGTTGGATAGACAGGCAGATGACAGATACCCTAAAACCATGTTAAGTAGTCTGACCTTCATCCAAAAGACAAATGAAAACCATCAAGAATTTAAGAAAGGAATGATGTAATCAGATTTATATGAAAAAACAACTCTCTTGGGGCAGCATGGAAAATGGATTGAATTAAGGAAGAAAAAAGGCAGGTAAGCATTTTATGAGGCAAAAGAAATGGAAACCTCATTTATAATAGTAGCAATAGAGATAGAGATAAATAGTTTAAAGAACATAACCAAAAATCTGTAGAGTACTTATTCTTGTCATTTTATAATTTACATTTCCAAAGTGTAAAACAGTCTCCTTAAGTAGTTTTTTAAATGCCATATCTGAGATCTGATAGCAAACCTACCTTATGTTACCTCCAAAGTAATATTCTAATACATTAAAATAAAAATTTCCTGCCCATTTACCTGTTTATGATGAACAAGCTGCTTTCTGATTTTTCTGGAATATAACCTATCAAGGCTACTGCTGCCCTTGGAAGATCTATTTAAACTTTGAGTATGTAGATTATTGTTAATAAAACTCCACTGGTTACCTAGAGAGGAAGGAAAAGTTTTATCACTAATTCTGTTAAATGTAATTTAAAATATCTTTCATACCCAGAAAATGCAAAACACAATTTCAAAAATACCAATCATGACAAAGCAGTTTTAAACAAAATTAAGGAAACCACTATAAAGAAACTGTAAGATCTAACCATAAAAAAGTTAAGTAACTGTCAACACTCTAAATTAGACCATAAATGACTTTAATACCATAATTCTCTTTGTCTCCAATCTTTTCTTTAGGATAACAGTCACCTTCCTCTACAATGTTTAATCCTTATAAAGCACATCTTTGAAGAGGTCACTCAGTTCTAACAACAGATTCTCAAACACATATGCTTTTATACATGGTTCAAAACTGGTTACTCAACAACTGGACTGCCAAGCATGGTGGCACATGTCTATAATCCCAGCACCTATGAGGCTGACGTAGGAGGATCAACTCAAGTTCTAGGTCAGCCTGGGCTATAAAGTGAGACCCTACCTCAAAACAGACTCACACACACACACACATTCTCTCTCTCTCCCTCCCTCCCTTCCTCCCTCCCTCCCACCTTCTCTCTCTCTCTCTCTTTCTCTCTCCCCCTCTCCTTCCCTCCCTCTCGCCTCTCCCACCCCTCACACACATATACACAAACACACCACTTGATTAATGACTGCCAAAATAAGGTACAATAGTTCAAAATCAAAGCTGTGTGTCTACATTTATCCTCATGTTTTATAATGTATCCAGACTATTCCAGGTCAATTCTTTGCTCAATTAGGGTCTAGGTCCTAACTCTGTATTCATGATTGTCTTAACATCACAATTTCTTTTCCTCTTCTCTGCTATCCATTTGGGACATCTTACTTTGCATTCTATAAACCCTAAAAAAATTTTTTCACTCATGTTCCCATGCTGAATATAAATAAAAACTAAAACTTCCAATACTATCTGTTAGATTCCAAACTTATATTGTAGTTATATTAATGGCATATCTTACTCTAATATCCTAAAACTGAATAAATCAACCCATGGATATACATGTTTTTTAAATCAATATAAAGCAAATTCCCTTGCTTTCCTCCAAAACATAATACGCACCATAAACAATTGATTCAGCTACAAAAACATCTTAAGGGAACTTCTAAATCTATTGAAAATGTGTATAACTCCAAATTTTATGAACTTTATCTCAAATCCTTTGTTAACTGGAATAACAGGAAGAAACACTTGGTTTTGAAGTTTTGATTTCCTTTAATTTTTAAATCATTTTGTGCTTCAAGCCCTATTATCAAAAATTACAATTCAAAAAATCTGGGAATTTCTGTACCTATGAATAAAGACCATTTGTAGTTAATGAATAAAGCACAATGGTAAACACAAGGATATATCATACTAAAAATATTTCCTTTAAATAAACAAGCGCTCTTCACAAGTTTCTCTTTCATAACTCACTTTTATGTATGAAATTACAAAGTGTTTAAAACTGACAGGGAAAAATAACCTTGTGAAACACATGGCTGTAATAAGAAATTAAAATTCATGTAGACACAAAACAGTCTGTCCATCAAATATAATTCTGCCTTTAAACAGATTCCTGATAGAGTTAACTTATGTTTTACATAAATTACATACATCTGGTATCTCCAGGCCAATAGCCAGTTCTGGAACAACTGCAGAGTCACTCAAAAATACCCACCAACATATTATTATGAACTTCTGATACCTGTCAGAAACCTCTCCCTGTCTTTACCATTCAAAGGCTTCTTTGCACCTGCTGCTTCATCTTCAACAGTTGCCACATAATCCAACAACCTGGATACCAGCATAACAACCCAACTGATCATGGGAATATCTAGTACTCCTATATAGAGATGAAAAAGAGAAGGGAAGGAAACCAAGTAAATATAAAAGTCATAATTAGGTCAAATAACAAAACTGATATAAAACAATTTACAAATCCAAAACATACCATACCATTACTAACACTAATAAAATATGATATAATATCCTTCAAGATTAGATACCAATGACCTCAAATGGAATAGAACACCAACTTTAATAAAAGACAGTGATCCTGCTACAGAAATAGAATAAGCATGGGCTGAATCCAACAGGTAGTCACTTATAAGCTAGAAAACAAGATATAAACCCGGCATCGTGACACAAACCTGTAATCCCCAGACGGACAATTAACGTGAGTTCCAGGCCAGCCTGGGGCACCTAGCAAAATGCTATCTCAAAACAAAACAAAGCAAAACAAAACAAAAAATCAAGGTATAAGATTCACAGTGGCAGGGAGCTGTAGTACATAGCTATAATCCCAGCAACTAAGGAGACTGAAGCAGGAGTATCACAAGTTCAAGACCAGAGACAGCCTGTGCAAACTAATGGAATCCTTATCTCAAAATAAAAACTAAAAAAGGAACTGAGATGCAGCTCAATGGTAGAGTGGAAAAGGCCCTGAGTTCAACCTCCCAGTATCAGGGAAAAAAAAAGACACAGTCAACTGAAATAAAATATCTAAATCAATTCACAATTCATATAGTACCAAACTATATTCTAAAATCTTTATTCCAAAACCATTTTTCTTGTTCAAATGACTCATCATTGACAACAATTGTGCCTTTGAAAGCTTAAACATTATGTAAGGGAGTTTGATTTTCATTATGATAGTACAGAAAAAATGTATTACAACAATTTCAAAGTTGAAAGCTCAAATAATGAAAAGGTAACAAATTTAAAAAGTAGTAACTACAGCAGTTAATCCCATGAAAATTGCTCATTCTAAAAACTCAACATCATCTAGGCACAATGGTACACACCTATAATCCCATCAACTTTGGTGGCAGAGGCAGAAGTATCCCAAGTTTGAGGCCCCAAGACAGCTTGTGTGACTTATTGAAACCCTGACTTAAAAGTAAACATGGGCCGCCAGGTGCAGGAGCGCATGCCTGTAATCCTAGAGGCTCAGGAGGTGGAGGCAGGAGGATCGCAAGTTCGAGACCAGAGGCAATCTGCATAACTTAGCAAGACCCTGTCTTAGAAAGTAAAAAAATGGGTTGAGGGTGCAGCTCAGTGGTACAGCACTTGCAAAGCATGCAAGCGTGAGGCCCTGGGTTCAATCTCCAGTACCGCAAAAAAAAAAAAAAAAAAAAAAAGTAAAACATGGGATGTGGGTGCAGCCCAGTGGTAGAACACTTCCAAACTATGTGTGAGACCCTGGGCTCAACCCCCCAAGTACTGCCCCCTCAACTCCCCAAAAAAGTCCACACCACAAGAGTATGAGTAAAATGTGAGAGACAATGAATATTAAAATAAGTATTTCAAAGAGGTATTTCACAAAAGCAGTATTTATAGGAACCTAATGATTTTATGGGAGAAAGGCCTGGCAATCCACTCCCAAGGCAATCCCGAAGCACTCAGCCATTGAAAACCCTATGAGGGTCACTATGAGTCGGATACCGACTCGACGGCACCTAACAACAACAATAACAATAATGATTTTACTAATGATAACTAATCTATATTAATACCTTCTGTCCTCCTATGCATGGGTAACTCTGGCTGAAGAGGTGACAATAAATTATCCAAGAGATTAAGTAAGCTTTCCAATACTCCACTATTACTAAGTGATCTCTGACCAATGCAGGAAAGTAACATGAAGACTCTAAAAAGGAGATATAAGGAAAATATCCAGTCAGAATCAATTTAATTGTTCAATTTTTAAAATAATTTACATTAAAATTTAACAGAACAATGATAAATGCTTGCTTCTTAAAACATAAAACTATTTCAGATTACTTCTGGAGGTATTGTGTTAAAATGCACTCTTTTTCTAGTTACTGGTTATATTTATTATTATCTATAAGAAATCAGACATGTAACATATATAGTAGTAAGATCAGACCTATATAATCCACAAGTTCAACTAGAAAACCAAAGCATGTAGTCTAGTTACAGTGTATATATCCTTCTTTAATATAGTGCTGGTACCTTTCACTGGGGGCTGGGATTTAGCTCAGTTGGTAGAGCACCGCTCTGCAGTCTCTGAGGTCCAGGGTTCGATTCCCAGCACCGCAAAAATGGGAGAAGGATGTGGCAGTCCACTCCCGAGGCAATCCCAAAACAACCAGCCATTGAGAACCCTATGAGGATCACTATGAGTTGGAGACAACTCAACAGCACCCAGCAACAACCTTTCACTGGTCATTCTCAAAACTGAGAAGACTTTCATTGTCACATTTAGTATTGACATAAACAAGATTTAAAAATCTGAACAATAACTCTGAGAAGTACAAATGAATAATAAATACCACCAACACTTTCTGACCTACCTATCCTGTGGAAAGATGAGAAGCTGCTCTGAATTGTACAATTCCTGAAGAACATTAGAAAGAAACTGGCCCCACCATCTTTCACCACCACACAGTTGAACAAGCAGAAGACCAGTATGTAACCGTATCTTTGGGGTTCCACTGATGCACAAGTGTTTAAAAAGCTCTTCACAAGCCTGGGCATGAAAAGTGCTCTGCAAAACTGCAGGAACAGAGTGCCCTATTATAAGAAAGAGAGCATTAAAATTTCACATTTACATGTATGGTGTAATATCTAAATTGGCATATCATTTTTTCTTTACCAGCAACCAGAGACGATTCTATTCTATTTGCTTTACTACTTATCTATTCTTTGTATGCACAACTTTAATTGTTAAATAAAAGAGATAGCACTTAATGCTATTTTTTGTTTTTGTAGTTGGTTTTCTCAAACTGGTGTATGAGTGAGGAGGGAAGGTTGTGTGTGTGAGTGAGAGACAGAGAGAGAGAGAGAAATGATCAAAAATAGTTCCTGGCTAGAAAACAACAGTTCTATATTAGGTTAGCAACTCATGAAACTTTACTATGAAACTTTTAAGTAGTATTTAATTCTTTGCCAATTAACACAATGATATGTACATCAAAAATTCATTTAAGAAAAACTAAATGGGGCCGGGCGTGGTGGCGCATGCCTGTAATCCCAGCAGCTCGGGAGGCGGAGGCGGGAGGATCGCAAGTTCGAGACCAGAGGCAGTCTACGTAACTTAGCGAGACCTTGTCTCAAAAAGTTAAAAAAAAAAAAAATGGGCTGAGGTGCAGCTCAGTGGTTCAGCACTTGCAGAGCATGCAGGCGCAAGGCCCTGGGTTCAACCCCCAGTACCGCAAAAAAAAAAAAAAAAAAAAAAAAAAAACTAAATATGGGGGTCTGGGAACATATTCAGTAGTAGAACACTTGTCTAGCACACATGGGGCCCTGGGTTTAATCCCCAGCATAGACAGAAAAAAAATTAAAATTAAAATGAAGGGGAAAAAATGGGTGAATCTACACAAATAGTTGATATATCCATTAGAGCAAATACCAAAATTAACAATACCCAGAAAATATTAGCACAGCTCCTAAAACGTACAACAAAATCATGTCAAATATATTCACAGCCTTTAAAGTACATGAACCAAATACAAACCATTGGAAGAATGAAGAAGGCTGAGCAAAGTGTCCAATAAATATCTAATGATAGTACGCAACTGCTCTGTGGAAGACGTCTGAATTATATCTTCTGGATCTGATGTTCCACTTAATGTCTTCCGACTTGTACCTACAGCTACTTTGAGCCTTTGCACTGCATTATGAGCCAAATTCAGTTGAAGTTGTAGCTGAATACAATCCTGATAAGCAGAAAAAACTCTACTGTCTTCCTCAACTGCCTTGTCTGGTTTTCGCAAAAAGTACTGTGCATTATTTGCACTATTGAGAGGAGGAAGATCAATACTTTGCAAAAGAGCTTCCAGACGATGACAAGCTAAGTTATATCTGTAAGTAAAAAAATAAAGGAACAAAATCATTCCTCAATGCTCTCTTGATGTCTACATGCACACACTAAATATTACATTCCTAAAAATATATTAAAACACAACTATTAAAAAGGATCACTTCATTGTTGAGTGCTAATGAATGGAGCCAATTATCTAATCACAATATTTTCATGCATTAAGTATTACTGTAATATGCTCATGCTCTACTTCCTTTTGCTCTTTGCTCTACATGTACAGTAAAACATCCCTGGGCAGAAATACAAGCAAGATGTTAAATAAAGTACAGAATTTGAGTAAGATTAAAATATATTTACAGTTTTATACCTACCTGCACTGGATATCTTCTTGTAGAGCAACCATCATTGCTAAATGTTGATCAATTTCTGGCTGGTTTGCAGATTCCCCCTCTCCCCTTAGAGGATCATGCATTAACTTCAGTTCACTTTCCCATGGCAAGATATAGGTATGACCATAGTAAAATCCTAAAGGGATTTTGGCTCTTGCATTTGTACTACCATAACGTCCAATGACAGTTATCTGAAATGAAAAATTACAAATATACATAGATACATATCAGCCACAAAAGAAAAAAAAAGAGAAACGTGGGCACAAAGCTGGGCACCATGGCACACATCTGTAATCCCAGTAACTAGGGAGGCTGAGAAAGGAGAATGACAAATTTGAGGCTAGAGGCAGCTAGTACAACACAGCAGGACCCTGTCTCAAAATAACAGGCCGGGAGCAGTGGCACATGCCTATAATCCCAGCGGTTTGGGAGGCGGAAGCAGGAGGATCACAAGTTTGAGACCAGAGGCAGTCTGTGTAACTTAGCGAGACCCTGTCTCAAAAAGTGAAAAAAAAAAAAAAAAAAAAGGGCTGAGGGCGCAGCTCAGTGGTCCAGCACTTTCAGAGCATGCAAGCGCAAGGCCCTGGGTTCAACCTCCAGTAACGCAAAAAAATAAATAAATAAAATGAAATAAAATAATTTAAAAAATAATAACAACAAGCAGAAAAGAAGCTGGAGTGTAGCTCAGTGGTAGAGCACCTGCCAGCCAAGCATGAGGCTCTGGATTCAACACCCCCAATACTGGGGGGCAGGAGGATGACAATCCAAATCTTTAAAAAGACACAACTACACTTTTTAATTATATTTCTAAGTATTTTTTTCAACATAGAAAACATACAAATCTACTTTGTTAAAATTCTTTTACCTTCATGAATCTGCACACAGGAGGAGGTATTAAGTCATGAAGAATTAGTGAATGGGTGCTTATATCAGTTGCCACTACCAATCGCCTTCCATCTACCTCTTCTCCTAATGTCCAAATGTCAATTGATAAGGAAGCCAAGTCTCCACAAGTGGGAATCAATACATCTGTCAACAATATAGGTCTTCCGAAATCCAGGGTCACAAATCTTCTAGCTCCTATGAAGGAATGAGAAGCAGTTGACAAAAAAAAAAAAAAAAAAAGTATCAAGTAGCCAAATGATACTTCAGAAACAGTTTGGAGCATTCTTCTAAAAATAAGAAATTAACTTATTTAACTATGAGCAAATAAACAGAAAACTGAATAAGTAAAAAATGGCCTTGTCATTTCTCAAAAATTTTCTGAAACCCCAATCTGTATTTTGAAGTCCAAAACTGAATTCAAAAACTACAAGAGTTTAGTATTTTAAATCAGCAAAAACAGTATGTAAGTTAATTCTGTAAAGTACCAATGTGTCCTTCAACCATTGGACATGTTTTTTCTTAATTTCACAACAAGATGAATTAATGATACCAAGATGTAGTATGTTGTTGTTGTTGTTAGGTGCCGTCAAGTCGGTATCTGACTCATAGCAACCCTCATAGGGTTTTCAATGGCAGACAGTTTCGGGATTGCCTTGGGAGTGGATTGCTAGGCCCTTCTCCCATAAGATGTAATATAAGACTTAAGTTTTTAGTTTTTGTATTGTTTTTGTTTGTTTATTTGGCTTTGTTTTTGGTCTTTATGACAGGGTCTCCCTATGTTGCCCGGGCTAGCCCTGAACTCTTAATCTTCCTGCCTCATCCTCCCAAATGCTTGCATTGTAGCACTACACCACCACATCCAGCTCATGAATTTTGTTTTCTTAAACCTTGTTCAACTTTTTGTGGAGATGCACACTATATTGGATTTCATTTATAAAGTAAATGTGTGGCTGAAACCGTATGTACTCCAACTACCAATAAAAAAATGCCTCAAGAAGGTTCTCCAAAGGAAACCTTCAAAGGAAACAGCACTTCTCAATGTTTTTCCCGTATTGCAGAAACACCACTGTCTCTTAACTGAATACCAGATCAGGCACAGGAAAAGCAGATCTGCATCTCTCATTTCATGTAAACATAAGGACAAGTTCATTACTGAAACAGAAGACCAATCATTAAAAATATCATGATTGTTTTTCATTGAGTTGGTGTGAGGAGCTACTAATAGTTTGATGAACTACATTTACAGTGAAGGAAAACAACATTTCTAGGAATAGTGCTGTTCTTGAAGAGGCTAGTTGAAAAGAAAACATGGCAGTTACCAACATTTCTTAAAACAAAGAACATAATTCTCCTGAAGAGGCTTTTATGCCATTTCCATGAATAAAAAAACAAACTGCAGTTTAAACAACTGTTCACATCTACTAAGACTGCAGAACAATAAATTTTCACTCTACATGTTATAAACACTAATGTTGTTATTAATTAATAATTAGTTGGGCAGAAAATATTCTAAGACTTTTTATAAATTTTCAAATGTTCTTCCAAACAGAGAATACCCTATTGCAATAAAGGAAATATGGTTTGTTCATATAATGCAAAGTGCTAAGTATTATTTTCATGTTTTTCTCTAAAGGTTTCATTGAATTCTGCTATGGCTTAAGTAAAGATCAGCTAGTAGGATTATAAGGTAAAAA
This sequence comes from Pedetes capensis, assembly GCA_007922755.1. NCBI lineage: Eukaryota > Metazoa > Chordata > Mammalia > Rodentia > Pedetidae > Pedetes > Pedetes capensis. The sequence goes on from VMDO01018632.1 coordinate 9,917, forward strand.
ATTGCCAAAAAGCACCTAACCCAATCATGAGTCTCTAGTATACAAGCTTGAGGCAAACTTAGAAAAAATGTACACTATTCAAAGACCACGAATAACTGAATAGTCTTAGTTATTATGATAAGCAGTAGTTCTCTAAGCTATTTTCAAGAAACAGTTTCTCTATAAGAATAGTGGTTTTAGGAATACTTCCTTGAAGTGTAATTTCTAGTGTAATGGTAACTAAGCAACTCCAAGGGAGGCTGATGTTTATGTCAATCATAGGCCAATAAGCAAGTTTCAGGTACAAATTAAACACACTGTCCAAACATAATTAGGGAACCTACTTAATAGCCCTCTTCAAATTGGCAAGTAGACAATTTAAACTTTATGTAGTGCTTATTCTTGGTAAAATGTATTTACCCAAGAGCAAATGTGATTTATTTGCAATGGACAATTAAAATGAATAACAAGAAGTCAAAAAAGGACAGAGGACAAGGCCAAACAACAAAAATCAAAACGAAAGAAAGAAACAAACAAACAAACAAACAAACTTTAAGAAATTTAAAGATTACCTGAATGCATTCGCTCTATAATAATGGACTGGTGAGGTGGGGGTTGAAGAAAATGTGAAGCATGAGAAATTGCAAGGGCTAGACCAGAACCCAGTGTATTCTAGGAGAGAAAAAAGTATTAACTTTATATTGATACTACTCTGGCTCTACAGAAACTACTAAACATAATATTAAATTGAGTCTCATTTCCTGACATATATTCTGTAACATTTTATAAAAGAAAATACTCTAATTTGCTATACTGAGTTGGTATAACAAAATTTTGCCTTCTGAAGTTACAGTTTACTTCAAAATATTTAAAAATGTGTAAGTCAACACCTATTTAAAACAGAATTTACCATTCTGGACTTGTTGGAATTTTTGTTATGTGCAGCAAGATTGACTGTTGGGGGATCAATGACTGAGCCTGGGAAAAGCTGTGCAAGTTCGGCATTAATCACAACGGAAACTGCTTCATTGGGTGGAGTGAGTGGTGGAGTCATAAAAAGTGGTGTTGTTTTTGGAGTGGGTGGAATAACATCAGATGGATGAATGAAGAATCCAGGGGCAGCCACTGGGTTGGAAGGCACAGAGTTGTGAACAGGACCTACTGCTGATGCTGCTGATGCTGCTGCAGCTGCTGCAGCTGTTGTCTGATGTAACTTGGCTTCCAGCTTTGCTTTCTGTAAAAGAAGTAAAAGCAACACATATAGACTAATCCTGCCTACCTAAGTTGTGGGGAATACTACACAGGTATATATTATGAAGATAAACTTAATTAGCTAGATCCTAGTTACATAAAGATGAATGAAAACTAGACTTAATGTAAATGAAACACAGCCTTGCTATGTACACTTTTTAAAATACGGAATATAAAATTTACTATGTATTTGGGAACAAGGATTTTTTCAAGATAAGGATGAAAAGCAAGCAGAACAACTAAATGTAAATAAGGTAACAAAGTTCTGCTCAAAAGGAGGTAGATTCTCACACTGACTAATCTGATATAATTTGTCACCTGGAACTGGCATTGGGTGCATGTGGACCACAATGAAATCTATAAAACAGCTATCATTATTGCTAAATTTTAAGTCACATTAATTAGCCTTCCAAATGTTGTTTTATGTTCTTTAATTATGCAAATAGTAACTGTTTAACTGATCAGGAGTATTTAAACAGCCAGGCACCAAGGTGTACACCTGTAACCCCAGCTACTCGGGAGGCTGAGGTGGAAGGATGGCAAGTTCAAGGCCAGAGGCAGCCTGCACGACTTGGCAACACTTTGTCTCAAAACTAAAAACTTTAGAAAGGGGTTGAGAATGTGTGGCTCAGTGGTGGAACGCTTGCCTCGCACGTGTGAGGCACTGGATTCAACTCTCCAGTACTGACAAAAAAAGAAAAAAAGTATTTAAACAGAAATGATTTACCTTCAAACCTGCACGAAAATTGTCAATTATATTCCCTTATGTATCAAATGTGTTCATTTAATCATAACAAATTTAAATATATTATCACAAAGACTTTACCTCAATTTTTGTTGAAAATGATTAGTTCAGATCGTTCAACCTACTTTCCTTTATGAAAATAATGGTCATTTTTACAGTACTTTTTCAGCTTTTGAAGTTTAGAGACAGCATGAACAAAGAGCCAAATAGTCTCCAACCTGTTGCTGAAGCTTCAAAAGCTGCTGCTGTTTCTCTTGCAGCACCTGTAGCTGTTGCTCGGCTGAAGCCATTGCATGAGAGAGAGACTGCAAAGCTACCTGGGCTGCTGAACTCAGGGCTGTCGAGGCTTCCCCAACTGTCCCAGATGATAGTCCACCTACTGCAGGAGTAACCCCGAAGGAACTCACTGGCATGAGACAAGGGGAAAACAAAAACAAAAAGACACCAGGATGAAGAAAATGTGCACAGAGAAATATAATCAAAGCATACTATTTGACACTAAAACTACTGTTAACTTTTTTTAAAGGAAGCGAGGCAGCACAAATAAGGAAATCTTGATGATAAGAGTACAGTATTGATGATACCGATATTCAAGTTCTAAGGAGATCCAAGAATAAGTTATAAAGCAAAGAAAAATGAGAGCCAGTTTACTTTTGAGTTTACAAGTATTTTTGGTATAGAAGAAATTTCACTTAATTTTGTTAAATCATCATATAAATGAGTAATCTTATATGAGCAAAGTAATAAAATTATTTTACTAAATTTTCTTACACTGACAACACAACCTTCTCCATACCTAAAGAAGCTCAAAGAAAATTTTAAGAACATTAATTTATAAGATAGATGATACTTAAATTTCCTCATTTTAAAGCAGAGTCTAGACAGAGGTAAGGCCTGCACAGAATATATAAAGTGGTATTTCCTACAATATTCTCCCCAGAACATTCAAATGGAGGACAACATGTCCTGTACACACTCAAATCTAGCACACACTGCTTACCCATAAATATTATCACCAATAAAGAAACTAGGAAACCCTGTAAGTTAAAAAATTTCTTCGACATTCTTTTGTAATGTTATTCAAATATACATCACAAATGAACTTTTCCATCTAAGATTAATGAAAAAGATTTCAGAAAAAGCTCTGATAATTTTACACTTAATCTAACATGTAAGCATAAAGCAAGAGGTAGGGGCCAAGTTTAATAATGCATTAATAGTTATAGCAGGCCTTTACTAAAAGATTACATTAGGGAAGGATAACTGCTCTAATAACAGCAAATATTTAGTGTACATTACCAAACAACACTTTTTTAGTGACTTATCCAACAATCAATCAAGTGTATGAAGCAAATGTCATGATTCCCTTTAGTTGATTAAATAATAGCTCTGAGAAGTTATCCTATATACCTGATGTTGATAGAACTAGAACTAAAATCAAGGGCTTTGTGAAGCCAAAGCCAACTCAAGAGCACGGCACTTATATTATTAAATCTTTGCAAGAGCAAAGTATTAGTTACTACTGTATTAGGTAGTGTTATAATCTCATTTTATAGATAATGAAATGAAAGCTGGGGGAAGTAAAGTTACTTGCTCATAAATACTGGAAAGTGGAGAAACACAGGCAATCAGGCAACTTATCTTTTTCACTTCTAACAAGGGCTATGTTTCAAAATACTATACAGTGCATATACAGAGACTACCTCTGGAAAGAAAAAAACTGGCTTCACTGCTTGTTTTATAGGAGGGGGATTGTGTGGGAAGTGTGAAAGAATACTTTCTCACTTAATATTTTGTTTTCAACTTTTTTACACTTCTGCAAGTATTACTAGTTCTAACACATGTATTTTTCTAAATATGAAATTTAAATCATTGACACTTAATTTCATGACAATTCCAAGAACCTGATTTATAATTTAAAAATGTTCTGAAAGCTCCATTTTTTTGTCACGGCATATTTTTTTTCAATATAAATGTAAAAGTTCCTACAAAATGACTATAACAGTCCAAGAAAACAAACATAAACAATTTTGGCCTTACTAGAATCTCTATGGGCTGGGATTTAGCTCAGTGGGTAGAGCGCTGCACTGCAGTCTCTGAGACCCTGAGTTCAATTCCCAGCACCACAAAAATGGGAGAAGGGCCTGGCAATCCACTCCCAAGGCAATCCCGAAGCACTCAGCCATTGAAAACCCTATGAGGGTCGCTATGAGTCGGATACCGACTCGACGGCACCTAACAACAACAACAACAGAATCTCTATATAAAAAAAATTAGTTTGTTTTACGATCCTTGGAGTTTGAACCCAGGGATTCGCACATATTTTGCACGTGCTCTACCAATGAGCTGCTCATTTTTATTTTTTATTTTGAGTCAAGGGCTTGCTATGTTATACAGACTGCCTCTCACCTTGAACTCATGATCCTCCTGCCTCAGTCTTCATTAGTCACAGGGATTACAGGCATCACACGCCACCCCACACACAGCCAGATTTAGTTAGATTTTAAAATGCCATCCTTACTACATACTAAGAAAGTCACTTAGTGATTTCTTTCACAAATCATAGATACAAGGCAATTCTGACGAAAAAGTACTAAGATAAAGAAATGATAAACCCCTTTTAAAACGTTTTGGTATTCTAGAGCCAAATCTAAAATTAAAAATGTCCATAACCTCTCCTGGAAACTGATTTTACTTTCTTCGTTTTGCTTTGTTCTTTTTCTTTTTTTTTTTTTTTTTTTTTTTTGAAGGGGATGGTGCTGAGGATTGAACCCAAGGCCTTCTACATGGCAGGCAAAAATTCTACCACTGAGCTACATCCCCAGCCTGTTTTTATTTTCAGTTAAACTACTGAAGAGAATAAAAAGACACCCACTAACACCCAGCAAAATCGGTTCAAGACAATATTCAAACCATTCAGTAACTGTAATAGACATAAAAATATTAAGAAAAATATCAATTATGTGTGTTATAAAAGTGATTGTAAATAAATACTGACTCTAAAACATGTCAAAAACTTGATTTTTAAGTGAAGATTACTTAAAACATGAATTCTACCACATATTTAACACAATCTAATAATACACCCAACTTACTCATCTCAACCTTTTCAAACACACCACCAAATATACAGCTGGTTTTTTTTTTTTTTTCTATTAGACTGTTTTACTAGGCAGTCAGTCAAGGCTGGCCTGAAACTAGCTATGTAACCAAGGCTCATCTTGAACTTGCCATTCTCCTGCCTCAGCCTACTAAACGTTGGCATTACAGGCATCGACCACAACACCCAGCCTTACTGTTAACTTTAAATGCAAGAAGTAACATTATCATGCCAAAGCTACACAGAATGTTCACAAAACAAAACTGGCCATCATTTGATGATTGTTGAAGCTGAGAAATAGAAATACAGAATCTTATTCTTCCATTTCCATTATGGCTAATATGTCCCAAATTAAAAATTTCTAAAAATGCATACAGATAAATCAAAAGGATTTAAGAAAGTGCTACGGTAGGAAGGAAGGAAAAATTCTATGAATTGGCTAAGAATATAAAACTACTGTATTTCCTCAAAATGTCCCTTACCAATGAGAACCATGAAATTTACATACATTACAAACTGTTATCTAAATACTTGCATATCATTTTTATTACTGTATAAAGTATATAATAAATGAAGGTATATACCAGTAAACGTACTTGCATCATCCCTTTCTATTCTGGTTCCATCACTAGTTGACACACAAGTAAAGTGCAGGGGTTCAACTTCTAGAAGTCCAGTGAGAGATGTGAAACTACCCTCAGCGGCTGTGCAACTACTGACCTTTCCATTTCCTAGTACAGAAAAAGAAAAATCTTATATGTGAAGACAATCTATCAAAGGTAAGTCATATCAATAATTATACCAAAATTATATTAATTTTAATTAGAACCTGAACACACAACCCTTACACTGTGCTTCAACAATGGACATGGTATTAAGAAAGTTCACAAAAGGAAATCCTAAATTCCTTGCTACCGAGAGAGAAGAACATAAAAGCAACTTAGCTATTAGTAGTAATAAGAAACATAGATGAATTTCTAAAAGCACTGAAACTGACAGTAACAAGTGACTCAGACTGTAAATACAGAAAACAATGATAAATGCTACTGAAACTAGCTTCACACAATCTGGTCAGTATGTGTAATATAAGAATACATTCTATGATGTTCACTGTATAAATATAGGAATATAGGACAACAGAATAAAAATGAATATTTCAAAATATGAAGAAAATTTATCCTGAGGTACATTACCTTCTGTTTATGAAAACATTTTAAGTTAGGATAGAACTTTAAAAAAATTAAAAAATGAGGCCTGGGATGTAGCTCACTGGTAGATCAGCTGTCTAGCACAAGGCCCTAAGTTCAATTCCCAGCACCACTACCAGGGAAAAAAAAAGAAGTAATTTTAAGCCAGATACACTAGTCATGCCTATAATCCCAGTAATTGAGAGGCTGAAGCTGGCAGGAAGATTGCAAGTTCAAGGCCAGCCTAGATTACATAGTGAGTTCCTAGACACCTTGGGCTACATAGAGAGATGTTGTCTACAAACAAACAAACAAAAATGTGCTCACAACATGAACAAGGAAACTATAGCAAGAAAACTAGAAGGAAGAACACAAAAGAATTCACAATGACTGTATGTGAATTGAGAAGACAAGTATTATTTTCAGTACTTTAAGTAGAATTCTTTTGAGACATACTAAAACAGAGCCTGGAGATTAAAAGATCAGGGAGATACAGAAATGGTTACCAATATCTGAAGGACTATTAAATGCCAAACTACATTGTTACAACCTTGCTCTCCAATGTCCTATTGGTGGCCAGCATAGAGTCTGACAAATATGTTCAATAAAATGTGTATAGTGGGGCTAGGTTGTGACTCAACCCTGGATTCAACCCACTGGTACAACAGGGAAAAAAAAATCGCTTGTAAAATGTGCATCACACTACTCAGTGCAAAACTTACAAGATGAAAGACTAAAAATAATTGCCCCCACTTCTTATGAAACTTATGGTCCATATTAGTGATTGCAAGACATTAAACAACTAAATGTACAACTTTACAAAATTTATTTCAAAGAAACTTAAGGGACTAATAAGTCAAGGGGAGATTAGTCTTAAGTTAGAGGTAATAAAATACTTCACTGGTGAAATGATAATTCTCATAGGGTGCTAGAAACCAGAAGAAGGAAAATGAGTGAAAATGTCTATAATAGGAGGAAACATGGTAAGGCTTTGGGTTCACCGTCCTAGTACTGCAAAAAAAAAAGGAAGGAAAAGAAGAAAGGAAGGGACGGATGGAGGGAGAGCCAGACTGCAGTCACTGCAATGTGGGTATGTATTGAAATGAAGGAAGAACAGACACAGCAAGACCAATTCAGAAGCTAGTACAATAGACCAAGTTCAAGATTACTAAGACCTGGAACTGGGCTGGGTTTTAGCTCAGCTGGTAGAGCACTGCTTTGCACTCTCTGAGGACCTGAGTTCAATCCTGAGCAGCACAGAAACAGGCTAAGGACACAGCAATTCACTTGCAAAGCAATCCCAAAACAATCAACCAATGAAAACCCTGTGAGGGTCCCTATGAGTCAGGCCCGACTCAATGGCACCTAACACCAACAACTAGGAATGTAATTACATCATTAAGATAAATAATGAGCAGAATTGAAATATGCATTGGTAGAAGAATAGATCTGGTAATAGCCTTAACGTGAGGAATGAGAAAAAAAGTATTAAGGATGATTTTCTGTCTTGTGCTATTGATGCCATTAATTGAGAAAAAGAATGCTATAGAAAGACTAATAATGAGGAGGAATAAAATGATCAGACATTTATACAGAGACATGATTTGTAAGGCTCCTCTTCTGGGAATTCTTTACTAAGTATGGATGCTCTTGCAACCTGATGGCCTGAGAGAATGGCCTGAGCCTTATGGTCATCCCCTTATGCTGTAAGGGCTTTCATTCTGTCTGCAGCCAGGGGTATACTGAAGGCACTGGCATCATTAGTTCAAGCCTATTATGCAAGAGCCAAGCATAAATTGTAATGCCTTAATTTATATGTCAACTTGGATGGAGAATGCAGATGATGGAGAGGTGGGCATAAGGTAATCAGAGACCAAGTCATCAACTAAATAGAGATGATAACACATATACTCAAGACAATGAAGTTATTAAAAAGAAAGTGATGAACCAGTAAGGACATGTAACAAATTCTCTTCCATTAAAAATTATAATGTCTATGTATAGGAAACAAGTCTGACTACTTAAATATCCAGTTAACAATGGAACTCTAAGAGACTAGAAATACTGGAGTTGAGGCATTTTACATATAATTTATACTTCTATATTTGACTTGCCCATTTTTCCTTTTGCACAATCCATATAATTTACTGTACAATGAACAAAGTTGAGATTAATTCCAAAAATCTAATTTAATGCAATATTAGCTCAAAAATTTTTCTAAATAAATTTTCTAACATTTTGGTTTACCAGCAACATTGGCAAGAAGAGGAATTACATGCAAGACAATTTTTTAAAAGGCTATAGATGAAGATCAATGGTAGAGCACTTGCCCAGCACACTCAAGGCATTGGATTCATTCTACATCACCACAAAAAATTAAATTAAAAACAATACATAATCACTGCTTTATCTAATGAAAATAAACACTTGAAAAGTGTTTATTTCTAGCACTTGAAAAGACTATACAAGCTAGGTATGGTAACACATCTCTAATCTCAGCACTTGGGAGACAGAGGCAAGAAGATCGCCCTACGTTCAAGGCCAGCCTGGTCTACATATTGAGTTCCAGGACAGATGAGGCTATATAGTGAGACTGTCTCAAAAGAAAGATTACACAAATAATATTACATATATAATCCTAAAAGCTTCCAGGATACATGTAATGTGTACAAAACTCACCTCAGGGAAATGACAGCAAATGCAAGAATTTTTTTTTTCTACATCCCTTATTACAATAAGTGTGTCAATTTATATTTTTAAATAACATATGCTCTTTAACTTTGTATATAAACACATCAAAAGTACAACAAATAAAATTTAAAAGGTTACAGCCAGGCACAATGGCTCATGACTGTAGTCTCAACAACTGAAGTAAGAGAATCACAGGTTCCAGATAGAGGCAGCCTGCATAATTTTGTGAGACTCTGTCTCAGTTTTAAAAATAAAAAAGGGGCTTGGAGTATAGCTCTGTGACAGAGCATTTGCAAATTACGGGCCAGGCCCTGGGTTCAGGCCCCTAGTATCGCAAAACGGAAAGGAAAAAAAAAAAAAAGAAAGAAAACAAAAGAAAAAGAAAAAAGGTTACCAAACATATCAAATTTTAAAGTGAGTATTAAAATTATGTTGACATAAAATTAAAAACAAAAGCAATGAAACAAATTCTTAACTGTCTGAAAGAGAACATTAATATACAGGACAAGTATCCCTTATTCAAAATGCTTGGGACCACAGTGTTTCAAATTTTGGAGTTTTATGGATTCTCAATATTTGAACATATTTTACAGGTTGAGCATCCCTAATTTGGAAATCTGAAATGCTTCAAAATTTTTAATTTTTAAGCACAAACATAATGGTCAAAAAGTTTTGAATTTTCAAATTTCCAGACTTTGGATTTTAAGATTAGGGATATTCAAACTGTACTGGTGTTTTTGAGAGGTGAGGGTAAAGTTAAGAAATTAAGTGAAATAGGTTAATGATTTACAGATGCTAAGGTTAAGTTCTAAACAATTTTAGTGTTCTAAAGACAGAGTGCAATAACTACAATAAAGTCAAATGATATTTTAACCGAAAATACAACATTTAATAAAAGAAGTCACTACCTGAAAGGACATCTGACAAATCAATTTCATCTGATTGGACACCAATGCTGCTATTGTATACGTTTTTACAAGAAGAGCCACTCATCTCCAAATCAAAAAGGATTGGATCAAATGGTGAGCTATATAATCCATATCTGAAAAATAAAATAATGTGCTAATAATTTTTCTTGTCAGCCATTTAATTAAGAAATTACCTATTTACTTAGTTTTAAAAGCAGTCCGACTAACAGAGCAAAGAGAAATAACAAACAGATTTAACTAAGACATCAAATTCAGTGAACCCCAGCTCTGTTGTCTGAAATCTATATTCCCAAAGACACTATCCAGACACAATAAATGTGATTCCAATGAACTGGCAACTAATGCAATAAGACTGTCATCTGCAGCCTGACGCATGGAAGAGGTATATATTTGTAAAAATACAGGAAGACATCACATGAAATCCTTCTTCCATTAGCAAAGTATGCCATCTCTAAATATTAAATATATTTAGCCCTCTGAAAAACCAATGGCAGAACTCCTCAAACAACTAAAGGGAATAATTTCAGGGAAAACAGGAAAAGAAAACCTCAGGCTAATACAATTCGGAAAAAAATTAAACCATAAATTAAAACATACTTTTGCAAGAAAAAGTCTTTTAAGCACATACAGTAACAATTCTGTACAAAGGGCATCACACTCAAAATGGCCCACTGTTAATCATTACATACGTTAAAATACCTTGTTTGAAGTAAAGCCTCCATTGGTGTTAGCCTGTCCTGTAACTGTCTGGAAACAGCAGTAAGCAAAGATGCACAAGCTGTACTACACCCAGCCAAATCTTCATCTTTAACATAATTCAGTAGGACAAAATACCAATAGACAGAACCTGAAAAAAACAACAGCAGCAAAATGATTCCTTTCCTTCCATTTCCCAAAAGAAGTTCAGATTACATATTTATCAGTATACCTCCTTTTGCTGGAAAGATACCTCCTTGTTCAAGAAAGAAAATCTTTAGGAGAAAACTACAAAGAAAGATAAACTCCTTGGAGAGATCAAAGAGAAAGAACACTGACAACATGAATGGTATCATGAGGCACACTCCTACAAAAAGAATTTCAAACCTTTTTTGAGAGGTGTATCAAGTCAGTCTAGACATAGGTTTACGGTAATATGAGATGACTCGGAGGAACATTTTAGAATAACTAGAAAAGTGGAGACTATAAGCACTCTGAGCCATCCTTCTTGAAAATAGTTTCTCTGTACTAAAATTTTCAAGAACACTAGATGGAAGTGAACTTCAAACAGCACACTTTAGCAAACGAAGAATATACTGCCAGTTAGACATAGACCAACATAGCTTAGAAGATGATCATTGTGTATTTTAAGATTCTTTTGTAAATCTTAAGATATCTACTAAATATACACCAGAATTTAAGCAACTTAACTCTAAAACTGCCATTAAACTGTTTTAAACATCAGAGACTATTGTAATGAGCAGTTGAGTCCAAAATATTCTACTCTATGTAACAAGAATTAACAATTTTAGCCAATTTATGTTCAAAGTAGTCTCTTTATCTAAATTAATATAAGGATAACATAACTAGTAACTTTGACAAGTATTTTTTCCAGTTTACTACAAAGATCTAATCCTTGTGAAATACCTCTCACTGAAGTAATTTGTTGAATGAGTTCGTTATAAAACAGAAGACTGAGAAATGTCTATTGAAAAATAGCACTGGTTTTCAAAGGCCAAATTAGTAGCCTCTCACAGTGGCAGCATGAAACAGTAAAAGGATATAAAAATCATCATTAACTTACATATGTACTATTTTAGGGGACTGCTTCGTAAATCCCTATTTGATAACTACATTTATTCTTGAAAGTCATTTTCATAGGATCTTCAGGTACTGAAAAAACCAGTTGATCCTTTTACACTCAACTCAGTTGGGTACAGTCCCCTTAGTCATGCACAATAATATGCTCAGGCAATGGCACCTAGACCATTTTACTTACCTATGTCATCTCCCTCATACTTTCTGACATTTAACTTGGTGACATATGATGTATGGTCAGTAAACAAGCCAACACTCCAATGATTTTAATGAAGTACAGAAAAATATTGATTGAGATGACTTGAAAATTTACTGTCCCTCTAATCTTTTCCTAGGAATGTTATTAAACAGAGAGTATATACCCACATAACCACAAGTAATCATCCCTTTAAAACAATACAGGTAAGCTACAGACAAAAAGTGAATACAGAAAAGAAAGTTACTAAGTTATTCCCTATCACTACACCTATTTGTGATTAAATTTACATACCACCAGATGCTGCTGCTGGTAAAAGTGACATATTGTCAAGTAAAGCCTTCAACAGAACAGATCCAAATCCTGGTTGACATGGGTCACATTTGCCATTACTGAAAATTTTTAAAAAGAACAATTTTAAAGACATTATTCATGGTTTAAATTCAACCCTAAACCTGGCATAGTATGTCAAAACCTTTCAAATGTATTCATACTAATCAAGAAAAATCTGCCTTAAGGCCCTAAAAACATACAGCAAGACAGTAAAGACTGAATATACTAAGGGTCTTTGAAACTATTTTCTTGTGCATTAAAACCACAATCTTTACTAAGAAGGACTAACAAGCAGATGTCATCAATATTGACCATTAGCTCTAAACACTTCGTAGGCAGTTTACTCTTCAGGGTTTACAGAGAATGATCTGCATGTTAGAAAAAGGTCTATTAAGATTGTTTTATGACAGGAAACAAAGCTGCAAGTGAAGAAAAGACAATCAATGAGTAAAAGTGATGGAAAAGTTCCCCTTAGCATATTCTCCAAACCAGTATTAACAGGGAGAGAAGCCTAGCAGACTTCCTTTATCAGCAAACTTAATTAACATGACACTTTGCTCTAAGAATCCAAAATTCTTTCTGAGGATCTCAATATCCCTCATCAATTGTTGAAATGCTAAGTCACTGACATATGACTCAAAGAGGATCAAATTACATTATAGACAAGGAATGAGAAACCGAACTACAAGTATACCCACAAAGTATGCTTTCAAGTTAAAAACACACTAACCTAATGCACAAAGCTAGAAATCGGGCACATTTATGGGCTATACTTCGTCCTGCTTCAAAGAAGCAAACGCGAATGATATCTGGAAGGCATTTTCTTGTTTTTAAAAGAAGACTCTCGTTTCCTTCCTTTGAGCTGCAAAACAATAGCAGATAAAGAGACTCACTTCAGATTTTGAATCATAACATCCAAATGGCAACCATCAGTGGTAAGTAAAATTGTAATTATTAACCTTCCAGGTCCATTTGAATGTACTCCAGCTAACCAACAGAGAGTATCCAACACAAGGCTCTGGGCATGTTCAGTGATTTGGCCATCATCTGCTTTTCTGCAAAGAGTTGTAAGAAGCTTCTCATGAAATTCTGAAAACTGTAACATGGCACATCGTTGGACTCTAAAGAAAAGAAATTATGAATAGATTACCAATGAAAACATTACAATTAGACTAAAGCTATGACAACCTGGTTGGCCATGTTTCATTTTTAAATCATGAATATCACAGTTTTTTTTTAAATGACTTTTAGGACTAGTTAGTGATGTAGCTCAATAGTGGAGTACTCGACTAGCATTTGCAAGGCCCTCAGCTCAATCACCAACACTAAACCAAAGAAGAATTAACATAAAATATATATATATATATATATATATATATATATATATATATATATACACTTTATTTGTAGAAAGTTTTAAAAGAAATGAAGTTCACAATAATGTGATATAATCCCACAAAGAATAAATTCAAATCATGTTTTTTTCTTTCCTCATCTATTCTTGGTACATAATATGTACTGTGTAGACACCAGAGATAAAACAATGAAGTAGAAGGATGACTCATATCCTTGTTGAGGTTATAATTTAAGAGGAATGAAAAGTAAACAAACTTATAGGTAAATGTTAAGCATTTTATTATTTTTTTTATCTTCTTTTTTTTTTTTTGGTGTGTGTGGTACTGGGGTTTGAACCCAGGGCCTTGTGCTTATATGCTCTGCAAGTGCTGGACCACTGAGCTGCACCCCCAGCCCAATCTTTTACTTTTTGAGACAGGGTCTCACTAAGTTACGAAGACTGCCTCTAGTTCTCGAACTTGTGATCCTCCTGCCTCCACCTCCCAAGCCGCTGGGATTACTGGTGTGCACCACCATGCCCAGCGATAAGATTTTTAATTTTTCATGTATATCTTTTTGTATGCTTTGTGCCGTAACTACTATAAGAATAGCAGGAGAATGAAATGACATTACCTTTCCTTAGAAATTGAAGTTTTCTTAAATCTTCGAATGGTGACTGAGACCTCTTGAAGTAAGTCACAACCTCGGAGATTTTCAGATTTACGGGTGCCACCTGCATTTTCATTCTTAACGTTGGATGATTTTTCCTAAATATACAAAATTAAATAAATTTTTTAAAAATGAAACTAAAACTTTATTTACAGTGAAAGTAAGAAGATAAAGGAAAGTAAGTGGATTATAACTACCAAAACATAAGTCTCAAATTAAAATGGTGGCTTTCACCCTCATCGTCAGTAAATGACTAATCTTCTACAGAATTGTAAGAGGGAAAATAAAAGTCACTATTTTCAAACCCCAATAATTAATTATTATAAAATTGAAATCTTAGCTGGGCATGGTGGCGCACGCCTATAATCCCAGCGGCTTGGGAGGCGGAGCCAGGAGGATTGCAAGTTCGACACCAGAGGGAGTCTGCGTAACTTAGTGAGACCCTGTCTCAGAAAGTAAAGAAGGAAAAAAAAAAAGGGATGGGGGTGCAGCTCAGTGGTCCAGCACTTGCAAAGCATGCAAGCACGAGGCCCTGGGATCAACCCCCAGTACCACCAAAAAAAAAAAAAAATTAAATTGAAATCTTAAATCCAATTAAGACTTATAGCGCTTTATAAGCTATTTAGGCTATGCCAGCTTCCCAATCACTAAGGATCACTCACTTTCAATATAAAAAATGGAGGTAACAGCACCTGCTCTGTCTACCTCAGTGTCATTTTCAGGATTAAATCAGATAAAGTACATAGAAGTCCTGGAAAAATTGGAGGACCAAACAAATATAAGATGACTGGTGCTACTGACACTGCTGCTATTACAGCTTATGAATAATGACGACAAGGAAACAAAACCTCCAGAGTTCAAGAAAATCCAAGACCAGACAGTTATAAAGAACTGCATTATACACAGTTAGTTGTAGAAAATCAACCATGAAAATTAGGACTTATCTCTAAAATTAGTTCCCTGAATCTTCCCAAAGGGTTATAGAAATAAATAAATATACATAAGTGGGGAGTCACCAGGAGAAGGCATATAGCAAAAAACTAACATAACTAAGGAAAAAGTATTAAGGTATAAAATAATTACAAAGGGAAGTACCTGCTAATATTTATTCCCTGCTGAGTATACTTTTAAAAAGCTAGATATTTTGCCTAAAGAAATTAAACATTTTCTTAATTATATATATTTTAAGTCACTTCAAAGGAAAAGTACAAATAAACTAAGCATCAACTAAAATATCAATGAAGGGCCATATTATTTCCAAAAGTGTGTCTAATCACAGGCATGATATTACAACAGCATTGCTACTGTTCAAAATGACAGTTTCATACCTTGCCTGCTGCAACTTTTGCCAAGAGAGAAGCAAGTGAGTAACCCTTGTTACTCTGGTGTTTTAGGGATGGAAGTCTTACTACAGGACGTATACCACCGTTACAAATCTCATCTGTTCCTCTTTCGTTCACTGCTTTGACATGGATTAAAAATGACCGATATTTTCCTCCTGCCATACCTAGAGAAGTGGTGCAGGATGGGATAAACAACCAAATCACCAAAAAAGTAAACTTTCATCTTCACAGACCAAGCTAAATAATGGCTCCATAAAAAGAAAAGTACACAAAGCCAGAATTTTCAAATTATATTGTTTGAGTATATGGTGGAACAATCTTTGCATGTTGGCAGCAAAAAAGAAAAGAAAAGAAAAGAAAAGAAAAGTTATATGAACAGTATAAGGTAGAAATTTTTGACCATTACAAATATTTGTCATGTTTTTAATGTTAGAAACTTTGTGAACTACAGAAAAACACAAAGAAGAAAATATCCTTAAGGTACTATACACAGATAATTATGGTATCATTATGCGTATCCATCCAGTCTTCTTAGGTATGTTGTTGTTAGGTGCCATAGAGTCAGGTCCAATTCATAGTGACCCTATGTACAAGAGAATGAAACACCCCCTAACACTGCGCCATGCCTGGTACTATGTCAGTGGTTCTCTGCTATTTAAAGAGTTTTCAATGGCTGATTGTTTCGGGATTGTTTCAGGAGAGGGCTTCCAGATCCTTTTCCCATTTTTGCAGTGTTGAGGATCAAACCCAGCGTCTCAGAGAGGGCAGAGCAGCACTCTACCAACCCACTGGGGCTAAACCCCAGCCCCGTTGGCATGCATACACACACATATATATGTACACATACATAAACATAGCATTATATATTTTACAGTTAATAAAGAAAGGTCTTAATTTATATCTCAATAAAATATTTTAAAACAAGAAAAAAAGGAAAACGTTCAAAAGTTTTCACATCACTACCTGGATTTGAGTAGTAACTGGCATTTATTAGGCATGTGACAGATACCTTTACCTTCTCAGTGGTTCAGTTTCTTCCAATGGACAATGGAACAGCACCTACCTCAGAGTCCTACCTCAGAGTTAACTAAAATTTTTATATCTGTGCCTGTTGCAAAGAAAGCACTCAATAAAAAGTTTATATCAATTGTATGTGTTCTATCTTGTTCTGACTTAATGGAGATCATACTATTCAATCAATAATGTAAAATAAATTGTCAAAATACCCTCATATTAACGTATCTGGTAGCAAAACATCAGTCTATTATTATCTTGTTGTTGTTGTTGTTGCTGCTGTTGTTAGCCGTCAAGTCGGCATCCAACTCATAGCGACCCTCATAGGGTTTTCATTGGCTGTTTCGGGATTGCCTTGGGAGTGGATTGCCAGGCCCTTCTCCCATTATTGTCTTAGGAGGTATTAAATCTTTTCATAATTACATAATTACTAGCTAGCTTGGTTGTTCTTCCACTTACCTATGTCCTACACGCTTGTACTTCACTGTTACATTTTCTTCTTTTCTTTTTTGCCTTAGTAGCATTGCTGACATTACATTCTACTTCCTGCTGTACTACTCTACTAGTCTCTGATATGATTCTCCCTCTCAATTTACTGTTTCAGAATTTATTTGGGACAGTTCACACCTTTACTCCTCCATAAAAGCTTAGCAATCATTTTCTCCAATTCCAAAGATTATAGAGGGAGATTTGATGAGAAATAAAAGTCATGATAAATTCTAAGAAAATCACACTTTCACATTACTGAGGTTGTCCAAATACATGCTATATAATTTTGTCAAACCAACATTTGTATTTTCAGATAAAAATTTTTCTCGTTTTCATTAAACAAAAATAACGCACATTCTAAACAACATGAAAGAAGAGATTCCACTAGTTTTTGGCCCCTTCTGTAGCTCAGCTTAAGCCTAAAACATCACAGCATCTCAAAAACCTTATGAATGAATGAGATATACTCAAAAAAGCACATAAAATTTATATATGTAAGTAGTCCCTCTTATCCATGAGGCAGATGCCTGAAACTGTCAATGATACTGAATTCCATATATATCCTGTTCTCTCCTTTACATATATAGAAAACTATGATAAAGCTTCATGCCTTTTCCATCTTAACCACTTCTCACTCACTGTGGCTGTAATGTTTCCAGTATGAGATGTACCATAAAACAAGAATAAATTTATTTTTCTTTCTTCACAATTTTATAGGTAGAAGAGTCATTTTAGTATAGGTTTTAGCAATCAGAGCATCTATAATTTTTTTCTTTTCTTAAGTCAGTAACTTTCATCTTTTTACTTGAAGGAAGCAAACTATAACTTTTTTTGTGGCAAATCCAAATTGTCAGCATCACTACTATTGTGCTTTCACACCATTAGTAAGGAAAACAAGGGTTCCATGAGCATAAGCAATGCCATACTGTATCAGTTGCTCTGAGAACAGAGATGACTATGATAATCAAAGTGGCATTAATAAAAGACAGGCATGTACAGGGTAGATCCAAGGAAAAAAGACTGATTCACATGGTGAGCAGAATGGAGCAGAATAGCACAAGATTTATTTAATCATGCTAGTCAGAACAGTGTGTAATTTAAAATTTATGAATTATTTATTTCTGGAATTTCTAGAAATCTTTGAACCAAGTTTTCCTGCAGATACCAAACATGGAAAAGTAAAGCAGTCGATATGGGGTACTACTGTAAACCATGTCTGCAACTAAATGTATATGCATGAATGCAAGCAAACATAAAGAGAATGTAACAAATTAAGATAGCTGTTATTCAGACGGTAAGCTATTTTTTTGATTTTAGGAAGGATCTCCACACTCCCATACCATCTCCAAATTTTTCAACAGTTGAGTAAAGTTTTTTGTTTGTTGGTTTTTTTTTATTCACTCTTGGGATACAGAAGTTTAAAAAGTCCAACAACTGGTATTTTTATTTATTATCTATGTAATAGCCAATTGCATAACATTTATACTCTGTGTGATGGCACATTCCTATACTCTCAGCACTCGGGAGGCTGAGGCAGGAAGATCTCATGCTGGAAACCAGCCCCGGCTACATAGTGAGGAGGCAAAAAAAGAAAACAAGAAAAAGAAAAAAAAAAAAAAGAAAAAAACCACCTCTCTTTTTAGGGGAAATATTACAATGTACAAAAAACATTCAGAAGATGAGAATTTAAGGTGACAGGAAAGTTAAAAATGATAGAAGATAAAGTATGACTACTTGGAAGAGTTTTGTTAAGTCACCCGGTAGTCATTTGTTTATGCTTCATCAAAAAGCACTAAGATGGGGATAGGAGCATAGTTCAGTGGTAGAGTGCCTGCCTAGCATGCTCAAGTCCAGGGTTCGATCTCTACCACCACCCAAAGAAAGAAACAACCCATAAAACTGAAACTTCCATGACAAAAAAAAAAAAAAAAAAAAACAGGACCAGAAGTTTCACACAAGCTGGGCATGGTGGTGCACGCCTATAATCCCAGCATTCAGGAGGCTGAGGCAAGAGAACCTTGAGTTCCAGACTAGCTTGGACTATACAATTTCTAGGCCCCCAAGGCCAGATCAATAAATCTGTCACAATGCCACCCCCTCAACGAAGAAAACAAACAAAAAATTTCACACAGCCAGTTACTTGTGAGAGGAAATAACCTCAAATACAGAAAGCTGATGGAGTTTCTACTGAAAGTCTCAAACAAAACAGTATCTTACATTTTTTAGATCAGTTTTTAAAAACTTTTTTGTTAATTGTGATTTTATTTATTCTGCTTTTATGAAATGTATTACTTTACCTTTAACAAGTTTAGGGCTCGTTAATGTCAACATCCCAGCATGCCCTGATAAATCAAGGCCACTAGCAAGCCATACTGGCCCACACAGAATGTCTTCTTTGTGATCCTCTAAAAATGGACATAACCTAATACCTAAAAAGAAAAATACAGATTTTTCTTTTAAAAGTCATTTGTCATTTAAAATGTATTAACTAACAAGCAAATATCGATCCCACTTACATATAATACCACCATACAAAATACCACACTTAGAATATGTTCAAATAATTCATAGGCATGCTAAAGTATAACCAATTATCTGAAATGTGTTGTTTTCCATTCTTAAATTTATTTTACATTTCACCTTGATTTTCAAAAATTTTACTGAACCATGACTTGATTTCAAATCTCAAGGTATTAAAAACCAAAAATGCAAGTATTAGTGCAGCTGTGTTCACAAAGATGAGCTGAAAGTTAAAGCATATTGCCAAAGCAGAATTATAGGTTATTTTTTAATTGTGTTCTTAATACCAAGTTTTTGCAAGCCATACGGAAATTTCTGCCCAACATGATGCATTCGGATCACTATTCCTTTTACTGTCATGGACAACAGCTCTATAATTTAACTCACACTGTGATTCCTCTACATCCATGTGCTGCATTTCTTCATTCAAATCAACCAGGGACGGTTTCCCATTTTGTTCCACTTCAATGTTAAGAGCTGGAGACAAAGGAAAGGTGATCTGCCTATCTACTGCTGTTTCTAGAGGATAAAAATATTAGTAAACTTAATGTTGCTTATATCAATCAATTTTTGCCTAAAAATCTAAAATTTCCTGATAAATTGGGAACTACTGTGATTTTCATCACAGGTATTATAAAATGGTTGTCAGGAAAGGAAGAAAAATAGATTTAATTAATCATTTTATATACTCTTCTCCCTTCTAATGCTAATAAAATATTCACCTGAAGGAATGACTTTCTGACAACTAAATAAAAGTTCTTTTCCTAGGCTGCACAGTACAAGCATCTGTAGAGTTTTAAAAATACCAGTGCCTAAACCTTAGATTCAATTCAATAAATATCAGTCATGATTTAATAGAATACACACACATACAAAACTCACATAAATACACAAATGCACACACATACATGGAATTTTTGACAAAGAAAAATTTGCAGATTTCAATGCTAGAACCACTAGGGTTAAATTACCATTTTACCCTGAAATTATCCCAAGACTTTTAAATTAACCTATTTTTAAAAAAAAAAAAAAAACTGAAAAGTAACATCTAGTTCCTAACATGTTAAATGTATACAATCTATTCTAATATAACTCAGTATATTGAATTGTAAAAATGATAAATGAAAAGTTATATTTTTGGCATTACATGATATGTTGACTTCACTAATAACCTTGAAAGAATATAATGTCCAAAACACACTTGTTCTTACAATCAATTCTTTTCTTAGAAAAAGAAAAGCATAAACCTAAATTCTAAAAGTGAAACTGATTCACAAACCCCACTTCCTATAAGGCATGATTAATTTTTTTTAAGTATATGCTATTCTGAATTACTGAAAAATTTCCAAATGTTCTCTAAATTACCTTTCTAAATAAAAATCAAAACTAGAACAGATAAACGGCAATGAGGGGCAAGAAGAGACATTAAAAACTAAACAATCAAATGGAAAACTAGTTTTTTAATGAAACCATTTTAACCATAAGGTAAAATTTTGAAACATTAATTTTGATCTATTCTTACCATTGACTTTCCCTAAGCCTGGAGCTTTATTTTTCAGCAATGTCACTTGTATCTGTGGAATATTGGTGATGTTTGAGTTCAAAACGAATTTAAAGTCCACATGTCCAACCATACAGGCTTTAGGCAGAACCAATTCAAATACATGTTCATCCCAGCTGTTGCTGTCAAATTAAGGGAAAAAATGCTAAATAAAGCAAAAATCATTCTTTACCTATAACCGCATTATCATTAGTATCATCTTCTCTACTTTCTTGTTTACATATGTCAACAAAACTTAATGTTTCTCAAACCAGGCACTGTGGGAAGCACCTTAAATCCCAGTACTTGGATGTCTGAGGCTGGAGCATCCTAAGTCCGAAGATAGCCTTGGCTACACTCCAAGTTCCCAGCTAGGCTGAGCTATATAAGGAGACCCTGTCTCAAAACACAAAACACAATACAACAAAACAAAACAAAACAAAATAAATGTTTCTCAATAGGATCAGAAGAGAAGATGATCACCTCCCAAAGGAGAGGTTAAACTTAGGGCAATGAATGATCTGATCTTGGGCCTCTACAGAAGCTTCAAGACTTGTGAATACCAGTAAGTCTTCATCAGAATGAGGACAATCAGTGTATCAGAATTACCTGCAGATTTCTGATAACACCCTCGATCTGTGAGAGGGGTCTTAGAATCTTTTACTTCCTTTCCTTTTTTATTCACCTCCTAGTACTAGGAGTTGATCCCAGGGCTTCAAGTATGCTGGGGAACTACTCTACCACTGAGCAACAATCCTAGCCCCCTTTTTTGAGACAAGGCTTTCTAGGTTGCATGGGCTACCTCTGGCCTCAAACTCATTATCCTCCTGCCTGAGCCTCCTGAGAATCAATGTTTTAAAACAAGAACTTCTTATAAACATCCATTCCCTTGTAAATTCTTCCTATATCACAGCAGAGGCTCAATATATCAGCAAATTCTATTCCCTTTACCTCCCAAACTTTATGCAGAACCCAACCACTGTTTTCACTAATTTCATCACTATCAACATGGTCCCAACTACCATCAGCAGTTTACCTGGAATCCCACAACAGCAACCAAACTAGCATCATTGCTTCTATCACTGCCCCACCATCACAACCACAACTACAACCACCTACAATCAACTCTCAACATAATAGTCCCAGTAACTCTTCTAAACTATAAATTACATCACATCTCTCCTGTACTCAAACCCTCCAACACCTTTCTAGCTCATGCAACATAAAAGTTTGGCCTTACTTCCTACCACTCCACTGTGCTCACTGTACAACAACTGTTTTCTTACTCTTCTTAGAAATCATAAAATATACTCTTCAGGATATTTATACTTGCTATTGTTTCTGAATTAGTATCTCTATGGTAGACTTTCTCAAACATCCTATATAAGCACATTTTCTGTCACTGACACTCACATACATGTACTTCCTGAACAACTTTATCCCCACACTATTTTAACATACTTTAAAGTTTTTATGACCATATAGTATAGGATATATCTGTTTACTATCTAACACTCACTAGAATATAAATTCCATGAGGACGGTCAAATTTATATAGCCTACAAGGGTCCCTGCTTTTACAAAACAAGTACTCAAATATTTGTTAAGTAAATTTGTGGACTAAGGGCCAAACAAATAGAAAATGGTGGATTACTCTCATTTGTTTATCCTAAAACTAAGAATAAGAATGTAGCAATTTCCAAAATCAAAATGAAAAATGGAATGAATAAAGTTATTAATAGGCAAATGTTAAGAGAGATAGCAACATACATAAGAATCTCATGATGTATCTTAGAAATATATAATGTGGACTTAAACCTTTTACCTGTCAGTCTGTAATTTCCAAGTTCTAGTATGCTGAGCAGCATCTCCATGGTGCTGCTGATGCAAATGTTGAGGATGCCTCCTTTGCTGCTGTTCTTGCTGAACTTCTACCCAGCATGGAGGAACAGTAGCTGAAAACCGTGGAGTCAATGTCTCAAAGCGGGTTAGCTCTACTAAAGATGTCAAGACTTCGAGGGTGAATGGCTGGTCCACCAATAAGTCAACTCCTTAACATTAGTGAAGGTAGTATTTCAAACAGGTTTTAAAAAAAGAAAAGATGAAATTTTAATTCAAGTTTTTTGTTTAAGTTAATAAGCTGGGCTGAAGTTTCTATATTCAACTAAAGTAACTAGCACTGGCTGAATAATAGCACAGGAAAAAAGTAATAATAATCATGACAGGATCTCTCTGTGCAGCCCAGGCAAGCCTGAAACACCCCTACGTAAACCAGGCTGGCCTTCAACTTGTATTCATCCTCCTACCTCACACTCCCGAGTGCTGGGATTACAGGTGTGCCACCATGCCCGGCTATCTTGAATATTTTAAATTAGAGAAAGAATTTATACTACTGGAGAAACCCAATCTAATCTGTTGGAATAGGTTTACTAAATTTTAACTAACCCTACAAGTAAATAAGGGCAATGAAAGCAGTGCTACTAAAATGCAAACCAGGATACATCAGATCAGTAATTAACTTTTACAATTAGTTACTTACAAAACAAAATGCTAGAAACTAGCAAGTACATAGCTAACTTTTATACTCAATGAAAAACTTTTAAACAACCAAAAGCTATTCTGATGGCAAATAAATACTTTTATAAGCATAAAGATTAAACAGAGTATCTTGTAGACAAACCAATATTAAAAGAGTAACAATCTGTTTCAGATTTGTTTTCTTTTACAAATAGATGTATCCACATCTGTGAAATATCTAACAAAGTTGAGAAGCTGTTGCTCTTATTTTAGTTAACAAAAAGTTTTAGAAAGACTAAAATATGAAATCTAGTACATTTAGAATATTTTCACAAAGAAAAATGACTCCAAATTCTATAAAATTTTTATATGCTTATTTCAAACTATATCCTCTTCTCAAAGTACAGACTCATTTAAATATGACCAAAAAGTATTAAATACTATTTGTAAACATTAACAGCATAATGTCAACTCCTTTCTTCATGGTATTTCTTTAAAAAATAATCTATTTCTTTATATTATGAAGTATTATATGTACTTTATATGATATTCTGCTACATTCTACCACCAACCTACAATATATACAAAAACATTCAATATGCTAGTTCTTTATACCAAGTTGTACAATTAACCAAGAAAATAAAGCTTTGATTACTAGCCAGCATATCTAAACTAGGGAATGAGCTTGCCTACAAGGAGTCACCTGTAAATATTTGATTATCATGATGAGTACAGTTACGTGCCCAACTATCATCTAGGGCAAAAGCTAGAGAGATGCTGCTAACACAGGACCATCTCTCCACAACAATTACCTGTTCTAAAAGGTCAATACTGTTAAGCTTGAAAAACCTCGACATCAACATAGTGAAGATTACCAATATATTATACTAATTGTTGTTGTTGTTGTTGTTGTTAGGTGCCATAGAGTTGGATCCAACTCACAGCAACCTTACCTACAACAGAATGAAACACTACCTGACACTGTGCCATGCCCAGCACTATGTCAATGTTTCTCTGTTATTCACAGGATTTTCCATGGCTGATTGTTTTAGGAGTGGGCTGCTGCTCCTTTTCTTGAGCCTACAGAACCCTGTACTCCCAGGTGGTCTCTCATCCAAGGACTAACCAGGCCTGACCCTGCTTAGCTTCTGAAATCAAACGGGACAGAACACCACTAATAGTTTACCTTTGGTCCAAGAAAAAATATCAAATGTCCAACTATACAAGTCCATAAAGATCAAATATCAACTTTAGGAATTATTTCTATTTAGAAAATGTTTTGAGTTTAAACAGACATTAAAGATGAAACTTTTTTAAATACTAGTTTCAAAGGACAAAATGTTGTAAATGCTAAGAGTAAAATATAGTAGCATTATGGAAGGAAGCACAAAAAGACTAAACTTTAGGTATAAAGGGAAAAGGTGAGAGAGCATAATCCAAGGGCTAGGGATACAGCTCAGTGGTAAAGCACCATAGCATGCATAAGGCCCTGAGTATGATCTCCAGCATGAGCATGTAAGCATGCGCACGCAGTACAACATGTAAAGAGCATGAAACTACTTGATAAATTATTAAGTTTACTGTACTGGGACATTCAGAAGCAGTCTTAGAGTTATTTCATAAAAGGCCATGTGGCAAATAATGATTTTTAAGCAGGGACTAACATACTACTTCTTTTAATAAATAGCTCTGGATGGGTAGAGAATGTGGCAGAACAAAAGGTAAAAACAAGCCAGACACAGTGGAGCATCCCTGTAGTCCCCACACTTGGGAGACTGAAGCAGAAGTTAAAGATCAGGATACCTAACACAGCAAGACCCAGTTTCCCCTAAAAAGAGAGAAAGGGCAAGGGGAGGTAAAAACAACACACAAAAACAAAGCTATCTGGAGGTTCAGGATGGCACAATGTGGGTGTAAATATACCACCTCAGTAAAAACATATTTTTTTGGTTTTTCAATTCCATTAGTAACACAGTACTACCTAGACACTCCATCACAATCTATTCTGGAAGGCTGCTTGAGTGCAAATCAGTTCAAATGTCACGCATTTTTTTCCCATAAGGAATAACATAAATGTATTTATTGGTTCCAGCACCATACTCAATGGCTAATTCAGACACACACAGGTCACTCATGTACTCAGCAATAATTTCTTTTTTAATTCAACTGTTGTCTTCCTCTTTCCTTCACATTTTAATCCTAGAAAAGTTTCTTGGGTGCCATAATGACCATATGGTATATGTATGTGTATATCTAAGTTAAGGAAGGCAGGAAGGAAGGAAAGCAGGAAGGCAGGCAGGAAGGAAGGCAGGCAGGCAGAAAAGAAAGTAGGTCACTCAAGAATGTGAACACTGCACAAGGACATATCTTTACTGCATGAAAGTAACGCAAAGTGATGTTTTCCTCTTTGTTTTACCCAGCAGTATGACAGGTAAACACAGTGTCTCATACTGGTTTTAGCATAGTGGCTGAGTGCCAAAAAAAAGTGGTAGAGAAATGAACCAGAATTCTCTTGGAAATTCTGCTCAAGGACCAAAATGTTCAAGCACCGAACAGTTTGAGTGTCAAGGTATCACTATATTAAGGATATTAGCCACTCCACTGATTTTCACTTACTTAAACAATTGTTATTCATATGTTGGCCACTCTAACTAGACTAAAAGCTCTTTAATAACAAAAATATGTTTACCTCTTAGGCAAACCCTATCAATATTGAGTAATCTACCACCAGTTGAGAATTATTTCTTACTTTAATATGTTTACATCTTCCATCTACCAGAAAAATATCAGGAAATAATATATACTAATAAGCCTCGTAAAAAAATGTCAATAAGGCAATGACTTTTTATAATAAAGCAACTAAAAGTTCAATATAAAAATTGAGGTAATGTTTTAGACTATACAAAAAGGGCTCACAAAACATCACAAGGATTTGCATTTTTTAAAAAATCATTTACGAATAGATTATCATACCTGAAATGCCAGGACTTGAAGGATTTGATAAAGGTTTGGAACCTTCTGAAGATGCTTCTATTCCTTTAGAAAGAGATCCATCCACTAGAATATCAGCTTCATCAATATCATCACAGGTTCCTCCAATTTGGAGAAAATGAAGCTCACCACCTACAATTAGTAAAATTTCATCGAGAGAGACAAAGACAAAAATTCAAATGCAATATTATTTAGTTAAAACTTTTATACTTTAATATTACTTAAGGGCCACATAGGGAAGGCTACTGAAGTGATTTATCTCAGAGAATTCAGAAATTTATCTGTCGCTATTACAAGCTCAAAACCAATTTTAATGAATAAAATGATAAATACATGAAAACAGGTATTTATCTCACTATATATGCAAGACACTACTTAAGTGTTTTAATTAATTCATCTAGTTTTCATCAAAAACATTCCAGACAGGGGCTGTTACTATGCCCATTTTACAGAGGAAACTGACGCTCTGGTTATATTATGGATCCTAATCCATAGGCCAATCTCTTCATCCCAGCAGTAGTAACACTGAACAAATATTCTTAATTTTTGAAGCACTCACAGTGAAATGAAAGCAAATGAAATCTAGTTTTTGTATCTGTCACAGAAAAATAACTGACAGCAAACTTAGCAAACATTTAAGACAATAAAAATAAATCAATGGATAATAGTATAACAAGAGTATTTGAAGCTATACTCCTAACATGACAGGAAAAGGAACATGATAGCTTTGAAACAAGCCTTGAGAATAAAAACAAGGGGGAAAAATGAGGAGAGACATCTGTAGCCTCAAATCACAAAGAAAACAGATTTCACAGATTCAGTAGTTAGCTACAAAACAAGGCAACAACAACCCTCAAGAGAGAGGAGATAAGGCTCCAGAGCTCCTATAATATTACTTTAAATGTCCAGTAATAAATGAAATATTATGAGACATGCAAAGAAAGACTACCCACACTGAAGATTTAAAAAATATATATCCAATGGAAATTGCCTGAGCATTGTAGATGTGAGATTTACCAAAGACTTCAAAGAAGTTATTATAAATATTTTCATGGAATAAGAAGCAGCTAGATTTACAGAGTCACATGTGCCTGTGAATGCCAGGCAGTGAATAAGGGAAACAGGAAAAGAATTGATGCTTTTGAATTATGGCACAGGAGACAAATATGGAATATATCATGGACTGTCAAAAGAACCAACAGATCCATCCTAGAAGTAGTACAAATAGGGTGTCCTTTTGAAGCAAGGATGGCTATACTGTATCTTACATATTTTGGACATGTCAAGAGGGACCAATCCCTGGAGAAAGGCACCATGTTTGGGAGAGTGGCAAGACAACAAAAAAAATGGAAGACCCTCACTTAGATGGAATGACACAGGGAATGCAAATAATGAGCTTAAATATAAAAAAGATCATGTGCCTAGCAGAGTGTCTAGGAGTATTCCATTCTGTTGTCCATAGGGTCACTATGAGTTGGACTTGACTTAACAGCACCTAACAACTTACAAATGTAGAGAATTATAAGAAAGAATAGTGCAAACAACAACAAATCAAAATTTCATTTTAAAATAGAACAAAACAGAAATTTTGATGTTGAAAAGTCAAATAACAGAAATGAAGAGTTCACTAGAGAGAGTCAAAATAGAT
Organism: Pedetes capensis; assembly: GCA_007922755.1. Classification (NCBI taxonomy): domain Eukaryota; kingdom Metazoa; phylum Chordata; class Mammalia; order Rodentia; family Pedetidae; genus Pedetes; species Pedetes capensis. The sequence continues at coordinate 38,188 of VMDO01018632.1, forward strand.
TTTAATCAAATACTTATATTTTTTTCTTCTTTGCAGTGCTGGAGAGCAAAACTAAGACATTGTGCACACTAGGCAAATAGTCCACCACTGAACTATATTCTTAGTCCTCTCAAAGTAGATTTGAGATAGCAATAAAAGGAATCAGTGAAATAAGACAGATCAACAGAAATTAACCAACCTAAATAACAGAAGGAAATGATTCTTTAATAAAATAAGAAGCCAGAAACTTGAAAAACAAATCAAATACAAGAATGTGCATATAATGGTGGTGTTTTAGGTGCCTTCAAGTTGGGTCTGATTCATAGCAACACTACATACAAAAAAAAAAAAGAAAGAAAGAAACACTACCTGACTCTGTGCCATGCCTAGGGCTATTGTCAGTGCTTCTCTGCTATTTATAGGATTTTCAATGGCTGATTGCTTCGGGAGCAGGCTGCCGGGTCCTTCTCCCAAGGCTACAGCACCTGCTACTCCCAGGCGGTCGCTCATCCAAGAAATAACCAGGCTCAACCCTGCTTAGCTTCTGAGATCTGACAAGATTAGACACAAGGGTGGTATGGCTAGAATTCTATAAATGGGAGAAAAGTTGAAAAATGATCTGAAAAAATAATGGAAAAAAATTTCACAAATTTGATGGAAAACACAAATATGTTCAGTTTACTTAATAAACCTCAAGTAGGATAAACACAAAGATACACACAAACAAACTGCTAAGAGTCAAAGGCAAAAAGAATATCATGAAAAAGGCACAATAAAAGTGACATCACAGACACAGTAACAATATAAATTGACTTATCAGAAACAAAGGAGGACATAAGCCAATGGAATAACATCCAAAGAATAGGAACTGCCAATTCGTAATTCCATATATAGCATTCTTCTTCAAAGATGAATGTGAAATGAAGACATTTACAGATAAAGACAGAATTTTAATGCTGATAACTTGCTTTATAATAAAGTCCTTCAAGATGAAAGAATTCATAGGAAAAAATAAAGAACACTCAGAAATAGTAAGCAGACATATATCATAAATATTTTTTTCTCAACATTTTCTTCAGGTAGGCAAGAGGTAGGTTAGGGGAGGGGCTGAATCCAGGGCGTCATGCATATTTTCCAAGTGCTCTACCACTGAGCCGTGCCCTTAATCCATTTTTTATTTTTTATCTTGAGACAAGGCTGATTTGGGCCTTGATTTTGCAGTCCTCCTGCTTCTACCTCCCAAGTTGCTGAAATTAACACATGCACCATTGCATCCAGCTATAAACAATTTTAAAAGATAAAAACTGTGTATAATTACTGGACTTATTAGATATCTAAAAGGGGATTGAAGCAATATTTCTATATATTTTACTAGAATTAAGTTAGTGTACCTCAAAAGTAGATTATGATAAATCACTAAGACCATAACTGAAAAAAAAATAGTATAAAAGAAAAAAAAAAAATCAACACAGGCTCCAGTGGTTTCATTCCAAATGACCAAGTAGGAAACTAGTCTAAGGGTCAGTCTCTCCACCAAAGTAACCACTGAAAAGAAAAGTGTGACTGGAATCAACTATTCCAGAACTATGGAATCCAACACTATGATGACCAGAGAAAAAGGTGATGAAGAAAGAGGAATGAAGAAAGAGGCTGGTCTCTGGTAAGGAAGAAGCCTGTACTAATCACTCCCATTCCCACTTCCTCAGCCTACTGGAGCTCTTGGGAAAGAGGCACATGCCTTGAGTGGCTTGTTGGTACCAGGGCAGACAGCAGGGACTTTACCTTCCAAAAATTTGGAGTTGTGCATTTTAGTTGGTCTGGGAGTTTCTGAGGACCAAGACAGATTCTACCCTGATTTTGGCCTTCTCAGACTGCAGGTTGCTTCCTCAAACATCTATAGGAAGATTTAAAAGGAACTACATACAACCAGCCTGCAGCTGTAGCCCTGTGGCATCCGATCCCGTCAGATCTCGGAAGCTAAGCAGGGTCAGGCCTGGTTAGTACCTGGATGGGAGACCGCCTGGGAACACCAGAAGCTATAGGCTTGGGAGAAGGACCTGGAAACCCCCTCCCAAAAAACATCAATCTGCCATTGAAAACCCGATGAACAGCAGAGAAGCACTGACAATAGTGTTTCCCCTGTTGTACAGAGGGTCGCTGACGGCACCTAACAAACATACAACCAGGTGTGGTGGCGCATGCCTATAATCCTAGCACCAGGAAGACTAGGGCAGGAGAAATGATGCAAGATTGAGAACAGCCCTGTCTATATAGTGAGTTCTAAGCTAGTTGGGGCTACCCATGGAGACTCGGTCTCAAAAACACATAACACACAGAATAAATAAATAAGAAATAAATAAGAGGAACAAACCCGTTTTGCGGAGGTAGTGGAGAGGGCAAAAGGTTCTTTTTAGATCACTGACAGCAAAGACAATGAAAGAGAAACTTCAGTGGCAACAGACAACAAACACAACCTTTGTAAAAACAGTCTAGAAAAATCACAAATGGATGGCCGCATTTTGTAAAAAGCAAAAAATCTCCCTTAGTGGCAGAATCACATTTCCAGATCTATCATACACTATAATACTCAGAATGTCTCTATCTCAAGAATAATATGAGCAAAGCCCTGGATTCAACCCCCGGTATACCACCCCCAAAACGAATGTCTCTATCTCAATCAAAAACTTAACAAATTACTCAAAGAAACTGAAAAGTATGGCCTATTCACAGGAAAAGAAGAACTTAACACAATCTATCCCTGCAGAAGCCTATACTTTACAATTACTAAGTCAAAGATCTTAAATCAACCATCTCTACAGGTTCAATTTGCTAAAGGAAATAATGGAGAAAGAAAGAAAACAGGAGATCAATGTATAAACACAAGAGTGTTAAGAGAGAAATCAAATGTTTTCAAAATTAGATTTTTTTTGTGCATTGAAAGGATTATTACCAAGAAAGTGAAAAGAGCTGGGCATAGTGGCACATACATATAATCTCAGCACTCAAGAGATTGAGACAAGAGGATCATGAATATGAGACCAGCATGGCCTACATAGCAAGACCCATCTCAAAAAAAATATCAAACCAGAAAGTGAAAAGACAACCCACAGAATGGGAGAAAATATTTGGAAAACATAAAGCTAATAAAGGTTTAAAGCCCTGGATTTATTAAAAATTCCTATAATTCAATGAGAAAACCAATTCAAAAGAGGACAAGAACATGAACAGAAATTTCCCCAAAGAAGAAATACAAATAACCAATAAGCATATGCCATCAATAGTCATAGGGAAATGCAAAACAAAACCACAATGAACCCGAACTTATGCTGCAACCCCAGTGACTCAGAAGGCTGAGAGAGGAAGTTCACAAGTTCAAAGCCAGAAACAAGCTGTCTGAAAATAAATAATAATAAAAGAGATCAGGGGAGGCCGGGCGCGGTGGCGAACGCCTGTAATCCCAGTGGCTCGGGAGGCGGAGGCGGGAGGATCACAAATTCGAGACCAGAGGCAGTCTGCGTAACTTAGCGAGACCCTGTCTC
>VMDO01018633.1:0-41678 GCA_007922755.1 Pedetes capensis
AAAAAAAAAAAAAAAAAAAAAAAACCATAAAGGAAACTTAAAGGCATATTACTAAGTGAAAGAAACCAATATGGAAAGGTTACACCCTGTATCATTCCAACTTACAAAACTTTGGGTATGATAATGCTAGGAAAGAGCAGTCAAGGCTACAGTTTGGATATAGAAAATTCCCCAAAAACTCACATATTAAAGGTTTGGTCTTAGCTTGGGATTGTTGGGGGTTGGTGGACAATTTAACAATTAAGAATTAGGTTAGGCCTAATGAGAGGTCTTTAGGTTACTGGAGGCATGCCCTTGAAGGGGATTGTGGGACCCTAGTATCTTCCTATCTTCGATTTCCCAGCCATGAAGCAAGAGGTGTTGCTCCCCAACAGCTCCCTGCCATAATCATCTGCCTTTCCACAAACCCAAAAGCAACAAGGCCAACTGACTGTGAACTGAAACTGGCAAAACCATAAGCCACAATAAACCTTTATTTCTTTATAAGTTGATTATCTCAGGAATTTGTTAAAGCAAAAGACAGCTGACTAACAAAGTAATATTATGGAAAAGGCTAAACTATGGAGATAGTAAAAAGATCAGTGGTTACAAGGGGCTGGTAGGTATTGAAAAAACAGTACAGAGAGATTTTAGAGCAGTGAAAATTCTCTGTATGGTATAATGATGGATACATGACATTATACATTTTCTAAAATCATAGATTGAAGAAGGGTAAACTCTAACCTACAGTCTTAGGGTGATTATATGTTAATGTAAGCTCATCAGTTGAAACAAATGTTCCACTGTGGTGGAGAATGCTGATATAGGGGACACTATACATGTGTGAAGGCAAAGGATATATGAAAAATCTTTGTGCCTTCCTCATAATTTATGAACCCCAAACTCCTCTATAAAATAGTCCCCCTGCAAAAAAAGATACAGACCCCACTATAGCAGCACACAACTGTAGTCATCGTACTCAAAAGGCTGAGGTGAAAATCATTTAAGCACATCAGTTTGAAGTCAACCTGGGCAACACAGCTAGACCGGTCTCAAAAAACAAAGAACAAAAGATACAGAAAATTCTTCCAAAAATTTCTATATAGGAAAATCTGAACAATGATCATTTTCCTAAAGAGTTGGAAAATGAATTCTTTTGCTTTGAAAAATTGAAATATAAAATGACTTCAGCATGGCTTATTAAGACCTCAGTTAAATATTTACCAATGTCCAAAGTCAAAAAATTGTCTTAATAATTCAATAGGAGGTTGAGCTCCATATTTCTCCAGTGCAGGCATATTCATATCATCTATAAAAATTATACACTTCTTCCCCATAGGTGGTCCAAAAACTCCTTTGCGCCTTTTATCCAATCTAGCCATAATAATGTTCTAAAATTTAAAAAAGAAAACAGTAGTGAATTTAACTATGATAATATTACAATTTTATTATTATTATCATCGCTTAAGTTAAATCAGTATAGAGAAGAAAGAGCTATGAGGCCAGTATCCACGGGACTTTTTATCAGATTTGCTTAATTTGTCAATGACTAACTTAACATAAAAAGCCATACTTAATACCAGAATAAAAGTTTAACAATCTTTATAATGAAATAATGCCAAGTAGCATTATGCATGTGTGCTCATTCTTATTTATTCATATTTAGGGTGATACTAAACTTCACAGCCTGTAGATGTACCACTGTGGTATCTGATCCCATCAGAGCTTGGAAGCTAAGCAGGATCAGACCTGATTAGTACTTGGATGGGAGACGGTCTGGGAAAAGCAGGTACTGTAGGCTTGGGAGAAGGACCCAGAAACTCACTCCCAGAAAACAATCAGCCATTGCAAACCCTATAAGAATAGCAGAGAAGCACTGACACTATTGTTTCACCTATTGTCCATGGGGTTGCTATGAGTCTGACACTGACTCATTGGCACCTAACAAGAACAAATTCCACAATATCATTTAAAAAACACTTGCTGAAACCCTTCTATGTACTAAGAATTGTTACACAGATACTTATGTATTATATTTGTATTGTACACACACACAGAGAAACATATATAATTTCTACAATATTTTCCACATTGGATAACCCAACATTAACCTACTTAACAGTTAAAAGCACTAATCTTCATAACCTTTACATAAATATGTATACGTTCTCATATTTCTAATATTTTTGGAACTCATTTATCCATTGTAAAACTGAATATCAAAGTTATTATTTTCATTCAAATAGAATTCTAAATATGTAAACATTTTGAAGACAAGGGAATTCTACAGTCTTAAAACAACAGAAATGGGGTCAGGGGAGAATAGATAGACATAAATTTAGGAATGGATGCTAAAAGTAGCCATTAGAAAAAGTTTCATGAAGTAGTTTTATCTTGTTATATTTAGGGGCAAAAAATGGGATGCATTACATGGTTCCTATTAGAGAAGGTCATACAATAGTGCATGGTTTGAAAGATTCAGTGAATAGCAAATGCCCCTAAAGGCTCAAAGAAAAATCTAGAAAGAACAACTGAAAACGCATCCCTAAAACCTACTGCGCTTGCACATGCTCGGGCATATCTGTCTGTCTGTCTGTCTGTCTGTCTCTGTCTCTGTCTCTGTCTGTCTTTGTCTCTGTCTCTCTGTCTCTCTGTCTCTCTGTCTCTCTCTCTCTCTGTTTCTTCTACTACTTTCTCCAGTCAAGAAATCAATTGTTACCTATTCTCAGGCTAAAAGAAGTGGCACAGCTCAATAACTCATTTTTAATGTAAAAATATTCCCTTTAAACTCATAGGAGATATACACAATTGATATACAATTTAAAATATTTAAAATATTTACCAATATTAAATATTTACCAATATTACAGCAAATATTTATAATTATAGACCCATATTTCTGGCTTTAAACTAACCTGAACTTGATTGGCACTGGTCCGAGCAGAGAAATTAACATAAAAGGGAAAGTACTTGTCCTTTTCCAAGTGATTCATTAGCTTATCCTTCACATATACTGATTTTCCTGTACCAGTTGGACCCACAAAAAGCAGAGGCCTTCGTGAAAACAATAAATATATCATTCAAAAATGGAAGAAAATCAGAATACATTTTTACCAAAAAAGCTGGAATTAGTTGAAAACTTAAATAATAATGAAATCATCTTCATAAAAAGCTCCATATTTGTACCTGTAATTGTTATTTTATGAAAGACTAGTGTAAGTAATGATGAGCATATCTTTTTGCTCATTTTACAGACTTTACTAGTCATAAATTATTATTTGAACAGATTAACATTGCTATATACAAAAAGATTCATAAGTAACAGGCTAAAGTTTTCAAAAAAGAAATTAAATTTCATCTCCTCAGGAAAATGACGTGTTTGTATTTTTAGTTAGAGGTAGAGAAATGGAACTGGCAGTACAGAATAGAATAGTAAGGTGAAAGCAATAAGATTTAGGATGCCTCAATTATCTAAATAGCATAACATTTTGTGAGAATGAAATGTCAGTGAATTCTAAAGTTAACAATTATAAACACCTGTTACTAGCATTTCTAAATCAATTCATTTACTAACTGAAAATATTTGCCTTAAAGTAAATTTTAAGAAATTCCTCATTCAGTGGAGATTTAAGTAGGTTTCCCATCTTTGACTGACATTTATTCATTTTAATGAGAAAAAAAAGCTTATGAGTTTATGTTCACAAAGCTCTGAGGAATCCCAGTTTGAGAAATGCTGCATTAAAAATGAAATGCTTTCATTTTGAGTGGAAACTTGTTACCATAATAATACATAAAAATAAGTACAAAGGCTGGTACTGAAACTGATTGGCAGTATTCAGTTGTAAAAGTTTACCAAGTGAGCCAAATTATGCTAATATATACTTTTTAATTACTATGTGGGATAAACCCCAAGTTAAAGTTCTTTTAGAACTATAGTGATTCCTGAGAATTCATCTACATGTTCTAATCTGAGTAACACTCACTTTATGGAAGCTATTTATTGAAATAACTCTTTAAAAGTAATGGGATACAGAGTGATAATTCAGTTCATATATCCATTATGCAATTATCAAATCAGGATTGTTTCCACTTCCATCTTCTTAAACATTTTATAGAAAACAGTAAAAAAAAAGGGAAAAATTTTAATTAACATGTAATGACAATTATATGCAATTATGAATGTTTTTTGATTTTCACAGCATTACATCATGTATCTTTCATTTTTTCTCTCCCTCTTTACCCCTCTAAGTTGTTACCCCTCCCCTCCTCACCTTCTTAATTGTCCACCCCTCCCACAATTCCCCCTTACCCATATTGGGTCAACTTGTATTTTCCAATCTTAGATAAGTATAATTATATATGTGTGTGTGTATATATATATATGTATGTGTATATATATGTGTGTGTGTGTATATACACACATACACGTATATACATGTATACTTTTTTTCTTTAAGGTAGATCTAGCACCCACATATGAGTGAAAATATCCGATATATCTTTTTGAGCCTGTTATTTTGCTTAAAATTATGATCTCCAGTTCCATTCACTTTACTACAAATGATATTATTTCATTCTTCTTTACTGCTAAATAATATTCCATTCTATATATGTAACTATTTTTTATCCAATCATTTGTTGATGAACATCTGCATTGATTATATACCCTTGCAATTGTGAAGAGTGCTGCATTAAATATAGAAGTGGAGGTGTCCCTTTGGTATGATGACTTATCTTCCTTTGGGTAGATTCCTAGAAGTAGTATATGGTAGCTCTATTTTTTGCGTGTGTGTGTGTGTGGTACTGGAGATTGAACCCAGGGCCTCACCCTTGCATGCTTTTTTGCAAGTACTGGACCACTGAGCTGCTGCCTCCAGCCCCTTTTTTTTTTTTTTTTTTTTTTTTTGAGACCGGGTCTCACTAAATTACACAGATTGCCTCTGGTCTTGAACTTGTGGTCCTCCTGCCTCTGCCTCCCAAGCCGCTGGGATTACAGGTGTGTGCCACCATGCCCTGCTGGTAGTTCTATTTTTTGTTTTCTAAGATACTTCCATACTGATTTCAATAGTGGCTGATCTAATTTACAGTCTCACTAGCAATGTAAAAGAGTTCCTTTTTCTCCATATCCTGGCCAGCATTTGCTGTTCTTTGTTTTCTTGACATAGACCATTCTTACTGGGGTGAGATGGAATCTCAGTGTAGTTTAAATGACTATGGATATGGAATATTTTTTCATGTGTTTATTGGTCATCTGTATCTCTTCTTTGGAGAACTGTGTTCAGTTCCATTGCTCACTTACTTATTGGATTATTTGTTACTTTGGTGTTTAATTTCTTGAGTTCTTTGTATATTGTAAATATTAATTCTCTGTCAGAAATGTAGGATGCAAAGATTCTCTCCTATTCTGTGGGCTCTCCCCTTACTTTCTTAATTGTATCCTTTGCTGTACAAAAGCTTTTTAGTTTTATATAATCCCATTTGTCAATTCTTGGTACAGTTTCCTGGGCTATTGGGTCTTGTGAAGGAAGTACTTGCCTATATTAAAATAACTTTTATAAATAAAATACTATTCTTGGCATCCACAAACCAAGCAGAGAAATTTTTAGAATTCATAGAATCATGAACTTGAATGACAAAAAGTTATATCTTTTCTATTCTATAAATAAAAAATATCAATTGTATTAACAGTACCTGTGTTTTTATCACCAATAGAAATTATAAATACTATCCTATACATTATAATTGTTATTATACCTCAAAAATATCACTCATGCCCATCACATCTTTAAAATTGTTAAAGTCATCATAGCCATTACTAGATCTTATTTAATGTGTTAATAAAGAAACACAAACACTACTAGTATTGCCCAAATATGTCCAATTTTTAATAAACATGTATCAATATAAGTGGTTATCCCTGTAGTTATATATTTATACTTACTCATTTACAGGCATTATTCTGACAAATGGAACTTGGCACAAAAGAACTCTTGCGCTAAGAATTTTCCAGAATTGACAACTGCTTTGTTTGTCCTAGAAAAGGTTTTTTTAGAGACAGGGATCTCACTGTGTTCTGTAGTCTGGCCTGATCCTCCTGTCTTAGCCCCTTGTAACTGGGATTATAGGTGTTTGGTACCTTGTCCAGTTTTTAATATTAGCCCTTAAAGTAAAACAGTGCAACTAGAGATACAAAATAGTGACAAACAATTTTCCTCATAAGCTATTTTTCCTGTTTTTAAACACGAGATAGTTGATCATGGTGGCACAAACCTGTGACCCCAGCATTTGGAAGGCTGAGGCAGAAGGATCTCAAGTTATTGTGTAGCCTGAGCTACATAGGAAGACCCCACTTCAAGAAACCAAGGACTAGGAATATAGCTTGGTAGTACAGCCTAGCATGTTTAAGGCCCTGGGTTCAATTCCTAGCAACACACAAACACACATACACAAAGAAAGGAAAAGAAAAAAGAAAAAGCCCCACAACAAAAAAAAATAAGATAAAAACACCACAAGATACACTTAGAAACATGCTCTTTACTAAAAAAAAAAAAAAAAAAAATGACATTAATGAATATTATGTAAATTTGTTTAGTTTAAATAGTTCAGCTTAAAACATTATGCTTAATGTTTTAAAAGAAAAATAACTACAAAATGTTGTTAAGAAAGCTGGGCTGGGTATGGTGGCACACATCTGTAATCTCAGCACTTGGGAGGCTGAGGCAGGGGGAGGGACTATATAGGGACTATAATATCTTGAATCTTGGCACATTTGTCCTCTAAATTAGTGCTTTCGAGGCCAGCATGGGTGGCATAGCAAGTTCAAGGCCAGTCTGTCTGTAAGACCTTGTCTCAAAAAAGAACAACAACAACAACAAAAAAAAAAAAAAAAAAAGGAAGAAAGTTGGTATTGAGATATGGAGATGTTTGCAGTACATGCTTTCTGAATTTCTGATCATTTTTATGTTTTTTTTTAATTTTTAATTTTTTTGCTGTTGTTTGTTTTTATAGTATTAGAGAGTTGAACCCAGGGCCTTGCACATACTTTGCAAGTGCTCTACCACTGGGCTGCATACCCCCACCCCTTTTCTATTTTTTATCTTAAGACATGAACTCACTAAATTATATAGTCTGCCTCTGGCCTTGAACCTGTGATCCTCCTACCTCTGCCTACCAAGTCGCTGGGATTACAGGCATGTACCACCATCCCCAGCTCATTTTATGTACTCTTTTATGTATTCTTCTGATTTGATTTCTTATTATTCAACTTAAGGTATGGAACCTAAAACTGTCATAAAACATATTCGAAAAATTCTAAGTGTAATAGGAGAAAGTGGATTATGGTTAGTTTGATACTTTAGGACACAATAAACTTTAAAATAGATGCATAGCTTTTAATAATAACATTGCAACTGATATTTAGTTTGCTGTTACAAATAAGAGACATATAAGGTGACTTAGGGCCTGCAGCTGTACCATTGTGGCCTCTGATCCCCTCCAATCTCAGAAACTAAGCAGGATCAGACCTGGTTAGTACTTGGATGGACGAGTGCCTGGGAACACCAGGCGCTGTAGGCTTGGGAGAAGGACCTGGCAACCCACTCCCAAAAAACAAATCAGCCATTGAAAACCCTAAGAAAACTCCACTAACAGTACTATTTCCCCTGCTGTATGTAGTGTTGCTATGAGTTGTAGACTCAAAGGCACCTAACAACCCCAACAAAGTGACTTATAAGTGAACACGGATTCAGAGTGGACAACTGGAAACCTGGATTCTAGGTTTGCCAATAGCAATAAATTTCACTTTGGACATGTCAATTAGTTCCCCCAACAGTTTCACTTACTTGAGACTGAACTTTGCTTTAAAAGTACTTTATTTTCTTTACTTTAAAAGTAAGCTTACTTAAAAATTGTTATAATTCTATAAAAATGGCACCTTTACGTTTAAAATTCATGTTTAAAGTTCCTTACTTTGCATAGGTAATGCTCAAATCCATTAGAAATGTATATCGAATTGTGTCCATTGTAGGGACTATAATATCTTGAATCTTGGCATGTTTGTCTTCTAAATTAGTGCTTTTAATTAGTTCATTCCAATGGAGCCAGCGACCTCGGTTTTTCAACTACAAGACAGTGTTTTAAAATATTATAACTATGTATTTGCTATATCTAAAGGGCTCTTTTCAACATTTACACTGTTTGCTTTTAAAAATGTTAGTCTCTTCCTTTTTTATAATGAAATATTAGATTCATATAGAAAATATAAGTAACATTTTAAGTCATAAAGCAGACTAATAAAATAAGTATCCATGAACCTACCACCCAATTTAAGAAATACACATTTTTCCTTTATTTTCCCTTTTATTAGGGCTTCAAACCCTTGAAAAATTGGGTTCAAGTTCAGAAGTGGTTTCAATAGGTTAAAATTTAGGGGGCTCACATTTGGGTTTAAAGTCTATTATGTAGATAGTAGGGCTTCAAACTAGACCTGGACCCTGAAGTCATTCCAGTTTAAACTGCTGCAACTGCTGCTTCTCCTCCTCCTTCTCCTTCTTCCTTTCTTCCTCCTCCTCCTCCTCTTCCTTCTCCTCCTCCTTTCTTTTTTTTTTTTTCTTTTCTTTTTTTTTTTAGCAGTAGGGGATTGAAACTAGGCCTGACATATGCTAGGCAAGTGCTTTACCACTGAGTTGCACCCCCAGGCCTTTTAAAATTCTTTTTATTTTGAGACAAGATCTGTTGTGCAGGCTGCCTCTGTCATTGAACCTGTGATTCTGCCTCAAGCTCCTGAGTAGCTGGGAATAAAGGCATGTGCCTTGGTGCCTGGCAACAATTTAAAAAATTTTTCTGAACCTGAACCTAAACCTGAACCCATTGAAAAACTGGATTCAGGTTCAGCTTCAGCTTTTAATGTTTTGTTGTTTTTTTTTCTTTCCTTCCTTCCTTTCTTTCTCTCCTTTCTTTCTCCTTTCTTCCTTCCTTCCTTTTTCTTTCTTATCATCAGCTATTTAAAAATTCAAAAGAAATGAAAAAAAATTTATTCATACACCTACATAGAGGACTAAAATTTTAAACTCAAAACACCAACGTATTGAGTCTGCACCTGAACTTGAATCTGATTTTTCAGGGGTTTGAAGCCCTGCTTTGAATGCTAATCTGAAGAATGTAATAATACTTTATAATAAATTCAACACATCTAGAATTTCAGATGTTTGCCTTTATGCCCTCTTAACATCTAATCTTCCCCAAATGCCTTTTAAAATGTCCTTTTGCACATATTGAGGATTTATTTCAAAGCCATTCTAATGTATCTTGTTATAATCTTCTGTATTTTGGCTTCATGTTTTCTATATCTTGAAGTAAATGGGCAACAATTCAACTAAAAATAAAATATCCCATGATCTCTCTATATTTGTTTCTCTAAAATTATTCTCTTTTGCATTTTGATCTGGACCCATTTTCAGACAGGATAATCAGGATGGCTGTACTAACTGTTAAAATACTGAAATTCTTTTAAACCACTGGCTGAATAAACTGCTGTCCTGACATGCCTTACTATCTCTCAATCTGCACCACTCCCAACCACTCATTTTCTTTTCCAGAGTGTCCTGTCCTCAACTTGGAGATTCCCAGCACCACCACTGTCAAGTAATAGGAGTTAACACTTGGCAAACTGGGACTCTAGGACCTCATTCCAGTGCTACACCTGGCTCTAAGAACTTTTTCTTTTCATTTCCTTCTTTTTTTTCTTGTCTTTTTACTCTTCTTTTTTGGTTGTTCTTTTTCCTTCCTTTCTTTCTTTCTTTTTCTTTTTTTCCTGAATACTGGGGGATTGAACCCAGGGCTTTGTGTATGCTTTGCAAATGCTGTACCACTGAGCTATGCCCTCAGCCCATTTTTAAATTTTTATGTTGAGTTAGGATCTCGCTAAGTTAAAGTCTGCCTCTGGCCTTGAAGCTGTGATTCTCCTGCCTCTGCCTCCCAAGTCGCTATATTACAGGCATGCCCTACTGTGCCTGGTGTCCTTTTCCCATTTTCTAGCAATTTACGTTTGTCTACGGTATTTTGGACAGTAGTCAGGAGGGATCAATCCCTGGAGAAGGATATCTTGTTTGGGAGAGTGGCAGGTCAATGAAAAAAAGGAAACCCCTCAACTACATGGATTGACACAGTGTCTCAAACAACGAGCTTAAGCATAAATAAGATTGTTATTTATGCCTGGCACAGAATTGGGGAGTGTTTCATTCTGTTGTACATAGGGTCACTATGAGTCACACCTGACTTGTCAGCACCTAATAATAACAACATAGTATGTTTGGATGGTGGTAATTTTGTAAGTTGGGGTAAACATTTCTTTAGTAATTCATACTTTTTAAGTTTTAGATTTTTATTAAAGTTATATACACATATTTTAGAGTCAAAACTTTTATAAGATGAAGAAAAACTGCAATTCTCTACTCCTATTTTCCCTTCCCATTGACAACTACCTTTGCCTCTTTAAACTGGATATTTTGATATTTTCCTTTAATTCTTAAAGAACATGCTTGCATTATCACCTCTTGATTTTTCACTTTTATAGATCACTTTACTGACCTCTCATTATGATTTATGAGGATGAAATTCTCTTTCTAGTCATAGTCTTAAAATTCTGTGTTTGTATGGTTTGGGGGAAGGAATCCTGCATTATTAGTCAGCTGAGCTGGGTTGAGTCTTGGTTTTGGTAGCTTCTTATCTGTCTATGTTTCTGTAATTTAGGTAAAATTATAACTTAGGGTCTATAAGATAGTATGGGTTGTGAAATAAAATTAGTATGAATAAAATGATTATTTAAATGCTTGCTGTTTAAGAAGACTTCTTTTGTGAATTCTATAAAATGGAAAAATAGATTAAAGTTAAATATGAAATTATGTTATTAAAGAAAGCTTATCTATACTGTCCACAAATTATATGAGGAGAACTCAAGAGAGGGACTAAAAAGTTTATCTCAGGAGTTAAAATCAAGGTGGGATGGAAACACAGGAGCTTTGATTGCTGATTCAGGGTTTTATATTCTACATCTCATCATAACAAGCATTTTATGTCATACCTCATACACATAGTCGTAGACCAGGCCTTTTTCATCAAACTGGCATTCCCATTTACCCACACAGGCTGGTACTGGGTTTTCTTCATTTTTTCCTGTTATGGTTGATCGTATGAAAGTATCAAAAACAAGACGACCATCTGTGTCACAACTTGCTCCAACAGACCAAATCAAAGAGAATATAAAACAAGCCTGTTGTGAAAAAATTTTAATTTATAGTAATTATTTTTAAAGAAATTTAAAAAAACTTAACTAAAAGCTACCATGTTGGGGCCTGCTCAATCTAGTTGGAAAGGTCAGTATAAAATTAAAGTGGAATGGAGTACAGCTAAGCCATATAAAGAATCATTTGGCAATATCTATCAATTTTTTTAAATGCTCATACCAAAAGACCTAGGAATGTCTCTTTTAGTTTATCCTTAAACGTTTTCCCTTCTGTGAAAATGGTGTATGTTCAGAAATATTCACTGTAGCATTATTAGTAATGGCAAAAGATCAGAAGTAACCCAAATGTTTTTCAGTAAGCGTTCTGCTTAATCAGATTATGCTGTACATGCTGACTTACATGCAGCTGTTAAAAAAATGAGGTAACTCAAGTACTGATAGGGAAAAATCTCTAACACATACTGTGAGAATACAACTTAGTACATGTAGTATGTTAACATGTATAAAAACAGGTATCTATAAAAGAGTATGATGCACAAAATTCTTCTAGAAGATTACATAGGGCCCGAGGAATAGTTGCCTTGAGGGTAGCTGCAGGGTTGGTAAAGATGAAAAACCGACTTTTGCCTTTTGAATTTTGCTCTATGTACATGCCTTATCTAGTAAAAAAATTAATCAAATATTTTAAGAGTGTATTTTCAACAAGTTATCAATCTATATAAGTCTTTAGAAGTACTCCTAAACCATTTGAAAATGTTGGGAGTTTGGGTTTATCAAGAGAATGAAAATTTTCTGGAAATACATAAGGTTATATGTAGGTAGACTACTCATAAGATGCTTTTATTTTATAAAAGATAACAATGATAGGTACAGAAAAATGTTAAGAACTAGTTCTGTGATGTGAAAGGCAGTTCCAAACCTAAGGAGAAAAAGGGATAAGTAAATTATACAAAAAACATGCCTGTTCAGTTTCTCCTAAAATGGAGGGATGTAAAGTGAAAAGAGGAGAGGAAAAGAAGAGGTTATGATTAACAGATAACCCTAGAATATGAGATGTCTGAGGTAAAAGATTTTCTATAGGAACAAAGTAAAGGGAAACCAATAGCAGAGAAGTGTTACTGTCATAGAATATAAGAGCAGAAGAGAGAACTTCAAGGCATTAAAAATAAGGTAATAAGAGCCATAGAGAAGGATAAAGAACAAAAGCTCTCTTTCCTTTGACTCTGACAATTTCTGCTTATTATTGCCATAGTCTCTGGTCTTTGATCTCAACTTATTAGCTAACCAGGACCACTGACTTCTCCCTAAGTCTTCCATGGATTCTGCTGGCAATGCTCCACCTGGCTTATTGGATGCCTGCTCCTAGTCTTTCATAGCTATTTTCTATGCTGCCTATATACTGACTTAACAATAAGACAAAAATCAATTTAAAAAAAGACAAAATCACCTAAAGTATAAATGGGCTTAATATTAAATCATCTTATTAGATGTGTATCAAATTATGATCTTTCTTAAATAATAACATAGTTTTGGTTTATTCTGACATATTTTATTTTCTTTAGTGTTTTTTGGTATCAGAATACCAGCTCAGGGCAACTCCTGTGTCTTCAGCTATTCTTTCAGTGATGACCAAAAAACTGCTCTGGATCTTATAAATGTCTTTCTGAATACAAGTATTATTTGCGAAGAGTATATTTCATCCTGTAATTTAAAACCACAGTAAGTGCAAAACCAACCATAATCCAAATATGAATATGCTTGCTGTTAGGATCATTTTCTACCACATTACAGAGTAGTACTTCAAATAGGCGTGTGAGAGAGACAACCACATTGCTATTACTTGTAGCAATCAGTTCCTGCAAAGTGAAAAGAATAAGATACTTAGCTTTCATCTTATTTGGAGAATAAAAGAAGGTAAATATTTCATTTTTAAAAACTGTTAAGAGCATAGATGGTGTTCATATGGTCTTAATAACATTTAAAGAATTTCACCTTTGTTCTGCTAGCACAGTAAAGCTGACCCCAGCAACAAAAATAAACAAACAAATAAATAAATAAAATAAACAACTCAAAATGTAGGTATGATAAAAACATTTCTCAACTATTTTAATTTGGCATATTATATTTAAAAATGGCACAGAGCACATTCTAAATCCTGTGACAAACTAAAACTAGGTACTGTAAGACAAAAAACAATGGTCTAAGGTTAGCAGAAATGAAGTGTCTTATAGCCCTTCATTCAACAAACATTTATGAAAGTCATACTATACCTTTACCTATATATGGGAAATATGGAAGTAAAATATACAATCCCTGAAAAGGAACAACACTAAGACTAAATAGACAAAAATAATATGGTGTAATAATGATATGACAAGGTAGAAGAAGGCTACTGTAGTGCCTGGAATAACAATTAGTCCAGACCTAGGGAAATGGGAGAGGTTTAAGTCAAAGAAGACTTCTTAGGGAAAGAAATAGTTGTGCTGAATTTGCAGGGAAAATGTAAGTTAGGAAGGGAAGGATGTTCAAGTCAAGGATGGGTATACAGTCAAAGAAATGAAGATGTGAGCAGATACAGATTACTAAAGAGATTGTATAAAATGTGAAAATAGAGTGTGAAGGACGAATGGCAAAAAATAAAGCTTGAGAAAAAGACAAGATCAGATCCTAAGAGACTATTCTTTGTTGTTGTTGTTAGGTGCCATCGAGTCGGTATCCGACCCATAGCGACCCTCATAGGGTTTTCAATGGCTGACTGTTTTGGGATTGCCTTGGGAGTGGATTACCAGGTCCTTCCCCCATTATTGCGGTGCTGGGAATTGAACTTGGGACCTCAGAGACTGCAGTGCAGCACTCTACCAACTGAGCTAAATCCCAGCCCAAGAGATTATTCTAGTCTCTGTTAAAGATCTCATTGTTAACTGAATTCAATTTATATTTTAAAGATCTCAATTTTATTTGATTTAAGGATCAAGATCACTTTACTTTTGAGATAGAATCTCACTACGTATCCCAGGCTGGCCTCGGGCTGGTGATCCTCCTGCTTCAACCTCTCAAGTGCTACGATTACAGGTGAGTGCCACCATCATGAGCCCAAAATCACTTTTTAAAAAAAAGATTCATGGTATTTGAGACAAATAATATGTATGGATAAAGACATGTATAAAAGTATTATTGATTTTTAATTCAGAAAATAACTTATAACATTGTTAATAAATAAGCTGATGTGATTTGTTAGTATAAGTTGATATCATGACTTTAATTATAAGCAAATATTTAGTGATTATAACCAATCATCCAGAGCTTCTGACCAAACAGTTTAAAAGCTAACAGTTAGACATCTGAATTATCTGGGTTGTACTGTCAAATTATGCAATTACATAAAACAATTCCCAGTGTTTTTGTTTCATTTGGTGTTATGTATACTAAGGAAAGATTATTCTAAGTATGTTAACCCAATATGCCTTAAATAAAGCATGTAACTTTGTGAAAGATAATCAAAAGATATAACAGAAGATATAGCTTCCATTAAAATTGGTAATATATTAAATTAAACATTACTGGATAATTCTGATATCTAAAATTACAAATGTTAGTAATTCAATCAAGTTCAAGTATTTAAAAAGAGTTAACAGCTTTTTTTGGCAGGAAGGATGCTGTATTATTATTTCTAGCATAGTCATGATGTGAAACTTATTCTTTACCTTAAAATTACATGAATAGTTTATATGATTGATTCTCAAGGAATTCCATCTTTTAAAGTCCCTAAAATATAACATCAACAATAAGTAATTTTATATTACCAAAAAAAAATCTTAATATAAGAGGAAGAGAGTTCCAACAGAGGGTTTTAAGTGAAGGAGTAAACAGAATTGATGTTTTACAATCTTTATTCTAGTTACAGGGTGTAGAGTGTACCAGAGCAGCTCTACTGTTATGATTCAGGTAGGAAATGATGAAGTTCATAACTGAGGCTACTATGATGGAAAGAGTGGGATGAGGAAATAGAGAAACAGGAATGGAGAGGAGAAGACAGATATAAATGTTATCAAGGAGGGAAAATCAATAACTCTTCAGAAGGGGCTTGATGTAGAAAATATGAGAACTGTGAAAAGAAAATCCATCACTCACTATCTGGAAAGATGAAGCCTATGTACTAGAACTTCAAAACTGAAAAATGCTAGAGAACTTTGTATATTTTTTCCATGAAGACATGAAACATTATCTTCATAAAGTGAAATTGTCCAGTTTTTTATGCACTATATTTCCTACCCCTAATGTAATACTTTATGATGAGAAATCTGAATGCCTTATTTTACTCTCTATATTAATATACAAAGGTTGCCAAAAATGTATACACATTTTAAGAAAGGAAAAAAAACTGTATTAAAATACAATACTCAATATATACCAATAACAAAAGATGAACACAGGTCATGTTTGACTTCTGCAATTACAAGATGTGCTCATAGTTACCACAGGAGAAGTAGGACATGCGAGTGTGCAATGCCTCTCAGATCTTCCCTTGTGCACATCACACACATTAGCATGTCTCAGACTTATCATGAATGCATGCAATTGTTAGGCTTGCTGGAGATTCTGTTGCACACTCATGCCTCCATTGTCATTGCACTTCTACAATATTCTCAAATTTCAAATACCACTCCAAAATGGTCTTGTGCTTCTCAAGTGACAACTGTGCTTCTGCCATTTTCTTTGACTGCCCTATCCTTGCATTCATTTGATTTGTTTAACATTCACCATCTTTTGAGAGAAAGTCATACTACACATTTCTACCATAATTCAACTTAAAAAAGTAATACATAGATAACATATCTTAAAATGTATATACATTTTTGGCATCTCCAGTATTTATTTATATATAAGTAAGCAGGTGCTAAAGACAAATATTGAATTACCATGGGCTGCCAAAAGATCCATCATAGAAGCTGGGCGTGGTGGCGCACGCCTGTAATCCCAGCGGCTTGGGAGGCAGAGGCAGGAGGATCACAAGTTCGAGACAGAGGCAGTCTGCATAACTTAGCGAGACCCTGTCTCAAAAAGTAAAAAAAATGGGCTGGGGCCACAGCTCAGTGGTCCAGCACTTGCAAAGCATGTAGACCCGAGGCCCTAGGTTCAACCCCCAGTACCGCAAAACAAAAAAACAAAAACAAAAAAACCAAAAAAAAGGTCCATCCTAGAAGAAATACAACCAGAGCACTCCTTGGAAGCAAGGATGATTAAACTACATCTTACCTATTTTGGACATGTTGTCAGGAGGTACCAATCCCTGCAGAAGGACAACATATTTGGGAGAGTGGTACGTCAAGAAAAAAAGGAAGACCCTCAACTAGATGGATTGATAATGTCTGCAACAATTGGCTCAAACATAAAAAAGGTCTTGTGCATGGTACAGTGCTGGAGAGTGTTTCATTCTGTTGTACACAGGGTCACTATGAGTCAGACCCAATTCGACACACCTAACAATAACAAGAAATAAGCAGGAGTGTGCACATGTGATGTGTGTGCATGTACTCTGTGTGTTGGGGTGTGTGTGATGATGGTAATGGCTAAATGGTGCTCCCAGAAAAGGTATTTCCATATCCTAATTCCAGGAATTTATGAACATGATCTTACTAGAACAGGGTCTTGAAAAAAGTAGTTAAGACAACATGCCTTTAATCCCAGTGACTCTGGAGGCTGACGCAGGAGGATTGCAGGTTCAAGGCCAGAAGCAGCTGCACAATTTAGGAAGACTCTGTCTCAAAATAAAGACAATAAAAAAGTGGGGTTGGGGGTCCAGTTCAGCAGTAGGGCACTTGCATGTGTGAGGTCACTGGTTCATCCTTTAGTACTATGATAATAATAATAATAAGTAATGTAGTTAAGGATCTTGAGATAGGGAGATCATTCTGCATTATTCAGTGGGCATTAAATCCAAGATCTCAAGTGCTTTTTTTTGCTTTTTTTTTTTAGGTACTGGGAGTTGAACCCAGGGTCTTGTACTTGCATGCTTTGCAAGTGCTGGACCACTGAGCGGCACCCCCAGCCCCTCTTTTTTTTTTTAACTTTTTGAGACAGGGTCTAAGTTACGCAAACTGCCTCTGGTCTCAAACTTGAGATCCTCCTGCCTCCGCCTCCAGAGCTGCTGGGATTACAGGCGTGCACCACCGTGCCTGGTTCTCAAGTGCTTTTAAGTGTCACATACAGAAGGAACACACAGAGTAGAAGTCCATATGAAGCTGGAGGAAGAGAATGGAGTTATGCAGCCACAAGCCAAGGAACTTCTAGAGCCTCCAGGATCTCCAACAGGTAAAGAAAGATTCTCCCTCAGATTTTCAAAGAAAGCACAGCCCTGCTAATATCCTGATGTCAGATTTCTGAGCTACAAAACTGTGAGAGAATAAATATCTGTTTTTTTTAGCCATCAAGTTTGTGATAATCTACTATGACAGCCTTATGAAATTATTTGATATGTAGTTTTCTCATAAAATACTAAATATACATATGATTTTATAAAGGAATATATTTAAAATACAGAAAATACTTGTGATTTTTATTTGGTAGTACTTGGGGGTTGAACCCAGGGTCTCCCAAATAATTTGCAAGTGCTCTACTCCTGAGCTGCACCCCCAGACTATCCTTTATTTTTAGCTTGAGATAGGGTCTTGCTAAGTTATGCAGGCTGCCTCTGACCTCGAACCTGTAATCCTCCTGCCTCTGCCTCCCGAGTTGACGGGATTATAGGTATGAGCCACCACAGCTGACCTAGTACTTGGGATTTTTAAAGCATTAGGTACTATGGCTTGAAACAAAATAGTTTAGCTGGCATACATTTAACCTCCTAGGTTACTCAGCTGTAATTTAAACAATATAAAACCAAAAGTAGATACTAAAACTGGTTTTAGTTATTCACTCTACCATTGTGACTTAAGACTAAAGAAATCTGTGCAGGTCAGAAGAGTATAGTGTTACCTTGCAGTTTTTCTTACGAAACCTTAACGAAGGCTGTATTAGCCAGTCAAAAAGTCCTCTCAGAAGAACTTGATGTTCTGGTCGACACAGAGGCTCTTTCAGTGAATTCAACCATGAAGACACAAGTGGTTCCCATCCTAACTGCAAAGGCTCCAAATAAATCATGCCACAACGACTTACAGTGGCAGGCTAGAGAAAAAAAGACACATTTTCTCTTTCCATATTTCGTTTTTCACCAGTTGTACCTGAAAATTATTGACTACTTCTTAGCACAACTTATAATGTCCTTCATGATTTGGCTTCTGCCTATCTCTCTATACCCTCACTGATACTAGATGTTCCCCCCACAGGAAACTACTTTCAGGTCAGTTTCCCAGACATGTCATGGCTCCATGTCTTTATACACCATCTTGTCATGGTTTGAAATGCCCGGGCCCAACCAATCTCCCTGGAAAAGTCTTACATCTTCCTCAAAACCAGACCAAACACTCAAACACCTTCCATAGTCCTTTTCTACCTACTGCCCTTGTGCATGCTCCATCTCCTCCATACTCCTATAGCACTTACATGCAACTATATTGTAATGGTTTATCAGTATCCTTCTCATTCTTCATTAACATATACTTCATTAACATATACTTGTTCATCTTTATATTCTCAGTGTCAAATCCATTTTATGACATATAATAAAAATACTTTGTACTAAATAAGTAAATAAGTAAAATATTATTATATTAAATTAGGAACTTACTGAAGCCTGGGAAAGGTCCATTGCTTCAAAGATGAGGCTCATTTGAGGGGACATCTGAATGATTTCTCCACTCATAAGGCAAAGCTAAAGGCAATTTTTTCAAATATTTATAAAAATATTTTGAACTTCTTAGGAAAAATATTTTATTTATGAGTTTAAGCTTATCCTGTGATGTAATGAAACAAGTATTAGAATGGAAGCCAGAAAAAACTTAAGCTTACTCTGTGTTTGTATTCTTGTCTCCTTTATTCTAAAATACTTTCTCTTTTGTCAAATATGTCAAAAACTGAATTCATCAATTGCTTCCTTTCTCTCAAATCCTTTTCTTGTCCATTATTATTAAAATTATTCTATCATCTCCATCTTGTTGGCTTGCACATTTGGAACTATCATTAGCTTTTAACAGTATTGATTATTATTAATTACATATCAAACTAATTACATGATGTCTTTTAAATTCATCCTCCACATTTATTTCTCAGTGTTTCCTCTCTGCTTTCACAATCATCATTCAATTCCCAGTTTTACCTTTATCTAGTTATGTGTTAACAATGAAGTATTTAACATTCCTGGATTCAGTGTCTTAGCTGTAAAAGAATGTTCTAGAATTACATTACCCAATATGGTAGCCACTAGCCATATATAGCTACTTACATTGAATCTACCACTCTAAAATTAAATAAAATTTAAAGTTCACTTCTTCAATTCCACTAAACCATACTTCTAGTGCTCAAGAGCCACATGTAACTAGTTGCTACCTCAGCAGATAGTGCAGATTGTGTAGCACTGTAAAAAGTTTTCTTGGATAGTGCTGTTCTAGAATACATTTAAAGTTTTATCAGATTATTTCAGCAAATAGTCTCCTATCTGTCATCAACTTGGCAGGTGAAGCCAGCATTTTTCTCATTCTTCTGTGTTGTTTCCCAACTATTTCTACCCTACCATCAAGTACCATCCCTGCCCCCACCCATCATATATATATATATATATATATATATATATATATATATATATATATATATTTATTTATAAAATATATAAAAATATATATATTGGGCCTCACACATACTCTTGCAAATACTCTATCACTGAGTCATATCACTAGCCCATCTTTTACTTTTTTTTTTTTTTTTTTGAGACAGGGTCTTGCCAAGTCACACAGGCTTCCTCTGGCCTCACACTTGTGATCCTCTTGCTGCCACCTCCAAAGTCATTGGGATTACAGGCATGCACCATTGTGCCTGGCACAACCTTTGCCACTGTTGTTACCCATTGACATCTAACGATTCCTCTCTCATTAGCTAAATCCTTTGGCACTTAGCCCATTCTTTCTCTCTTCTATAAGTCTGGCGTGATCCAGTGTTCATGAGGATGACCATCTCAACATGATAGCCCTCAGATTCTTTATCAACTTGTCTTTACTTCTTTTTCTCATACTTTGCCCCAGTGATCCATTACATGTATCTGGAAATTTCTCCCCTGAAATTCTAAAATATTAAATTCAAGCCCACAGCATCCAATCCATCCAGTTCTCCCACTCATTGACACCTAATATACTCACGCTTCATTTTCATAAAGACTTTCATGTCACTGCTATTTTCACTTCCTTCACTAGGCAACTTCTATTTTGTGGTCCAATGCATCTACTATTCTGACGCCATTATCTTTAGTCTTTCTGTACTTTGAGACTTGCAACATTACCTACACCTATGACCTATGCCAAAGCTGCTAAACTGGTAAAGAATATTTCAGAAAGGGAGACTGTGGTAGTATGAATCATCATCATCATCATCATCATCATCACCATCATCTTTTGTTTTCAGAAGTGGGGATTAGAGCCAGGGCCTTGTACATGCTAGACAAGCACCCTACTGCTCAGGTAGATCTCTAGCCACTTTTTTACTTTGTATTTTAAGACAGGGTCTCGCTAAGTTGTACAGGTTGCTTCTGGCCTCAAACTCAGGATCCTACTGCCTCAGGCTCCTTAGTCCTTAGGATTACACGTGTATATGTGTCACAGTGCCTAACTAATTCAAGGTCTTTATCTCAGTCAGGCCCTCCGAGATATCCAGATATGCTTCTATGTTTTCCTAGACAGATCTCTTTCCTAATTTCCATAATGGCTAACTTAAAACACTTCCTTTCTCAAGTCTGTAAAGAAGTAGGGCTTATCACTTCACAAAGAAGTCATCAAAAGGATTTGCCTTTAAATTTCCACTATCAAATCTAGATACCTAAACTTTTCTTTTATAATTCTCTCATCTGAGATAACTCCAATCATAGAATTTACACTTAGAATTAGTACATATTTTATACTTTATGTATATGACCTCTCAAACTCTAGAAGATTTTCATTTTCAAGTTCTTTCATATATCTCATATGTCCTAACATTCCATATTACATATAAACACTGAAACATTCAGTATTTTGAAAAGCAGTGACATGAAAGTCCTTATGAAAATGAAGAGTGAGTATATTAGGTGTCAATGAATGGGAGAACTGGACAGATTGGAAGCTGTGGGATTGAACTTAGTATTTTCTCCTAAAATATTGAAGTTATATAAGAACTCATAAGAATGAAGTTACTTAACAACTTAATCTTTCTTTTATTTTTAAATACAGTACTGGAGGTTGAGCCTTAGGCCTTGTGCATGCTAGGCAAATACCCCACCACTAAGCTTCATGCCCAGTTCCTTTTTTATTTTTTATTTTGAGACAGAGTCTTGCTAAATTGCACTGGCTTCTTCTGGCCTCAAATTCACAATCCTCCTGCTTCAACTTCCAAGTTGCTGGGGATTACAGGTATGTCCCATGATGCCCACCTTCAACTTATTTTTATTTAGTACATTATCATGCTTTTCTGTCAACACTGTAGTTTTAATACAATACACTTTCATTCTATTAAAAAAAATCAAAGGACTTAACCACAGCATAATTTTCATTAAAAAGATCACTTATAAATATATTCAATTTGTTGCATCCTTTATTTTAAATATATAATCCTAGAATTGCTTAATCATGTTTGAATCTGCTCTGGTTTTAATCATGATGATTTACCTTCTTATTATCATCCAACACTGTGTTCATACTCTCTATCCACAAAGTGTCAATAGGACCATCAAATACAACCCATTTCCGGTCAGGTGTTTCTGATAAAGCGAATTCTCTGAAAGTGTTTGCCACAATACCATCAGTCCACTGAAGAAAAAAGGAAGAGTTGGAAAGCTCCACTTATGAAATTGGAATTAGGAGTAAAAATATGAAAACTCTTGAACTTTCTTGCTGTAATAGGCACTATCAATAGGAGAGTTGAGAACATTATATTGCATATTACCTCATGAGACACTGGGTCAAACTGTCCAAAAAGTTGGCCCATAGTAATTGACTTGGGATTTACAGTCCTATAAATGACCTTTTCTTCCTCTCCACAACCATGTTCATTCATAAGAGTCAATGTATCAGCCAGCACATGCAGAACTTTTGTCTTAGCAGCAAAAGGCTCTCCTACTAACATAAAACTATTAAAGAGTAATTATATAATAAGAATATAAAAAATAATGGCAAATTAAATTATATATAAATATTATATATATGTATATATATGTATATGGCCTGCAGCTGTAGCCCTGCAGCATCCGATCCCGTCAGATCTCGGAAGCTAAGCAGGGTCGGGTCTGGTTAGTACCTGGATGGGAGACCGCCTGGGAACACCAGCAGCTGTAGGCTTGGGAGAAGGACCTGGCAACCCCCTCCCAAAAATCAATCTGCCATTGAAAACCCTATGAACAGCAGAGAAGCACTGACAATAGTGTTTCCCCTGTTGTACAGAGGGTTGCTATGAGTCGGATACCAACTCGACGGCACTTAACAACAACAACAACATATATATGTGTATATATATATCATTGTTGTTGTTGTTGTTGTTGTTGT
Organism: Pedetes capensis; assembly: GCA_007922755.1. Lineage (NCBI taxonomy): Eukaryota > Metazoa > Chordata > Mammalia > Rodentia > Pedetidae > Pedetes > Pedetes capensis. The sequence continues at coordinate 22,879 of VMDO01018633.1, forward strand.
TAGGTGCCGTCGAGTCGACTCATAGCAACCCTCATAGGGTTTTCAATGGCTGACTGTTTCTGGATTGCCTTGGGAATGGATTGCCACGTCCTTCTCCCACTTTTGTGGTGCTGGGAATTGAACTCAGGACCTCAGAGACTGCAGCGCAGCGCTCTACCAACTGAGCTAAATCCCAGCCCCATATATATCATTACTCTGTGATAATTATTCAAGGTAACTTTCATATTTACACAGTTTTCTCAGACCTGATAAAAACACGTTTAACTACTAAACTGATTATATAAAATTTTTCACATTACTACCATTATCCATGAAACAGAATATAATAAAAAATCTCCAAATGACAATGAAAACTTAATATTTGTATATTTTTAAAGTTAAAAACTAAGGCTTGGAGCCTCCTTTAAAAAATGGGAAGAATTTCCATTTCTAAAGGTTCACTTGCTATAATAATTACTAGTGCTCTTTGCCAAACATTTCTACATCTCCTCCCTCCTGGCACACATAGGTGTCCTAGGCACTTTTTTGGAAATACTACATGACTAGTTCCAACCACTGAGTAATAAAAGGAAATGAATGGGTATTACTTTGAAGCAATGGTAGATAATTTTGCCAGTAAGAGACTTGAAGGAGCTCTCTTTTCTCACTTTGACACAAAAGTTTGAAGGGATACCTACTCTTAACAGCCTGGGACCACGAGCATCTATGATGAGCAGAGCTTCCCTGCTAACATATAATGGACAAATAGCATGACTGAGAAATAAACCTATGTTTTGTAAGTCACTAAGATTTGAGTTCCTAAAGAATAGCATAATTTATCCTTCATGACAGCTTTTGTTATTTAGAAGGTGAAGAGCATTTTTGCCATGATAAAAAGACTAAAACATACAGCACTGGCTTGTAGCCCAGTCATGGGTGGTAAATTAAAAGTTATCATAGGCTAAAAGATTAACAATTATTACTATGAAATAATGAAATATTGGTAAGTTTATCTCTTCAGATAACTTGGAAGACAGATAACACAATCTAATTAAATTGAAGTTTTAGAGGGAAAGGATAGTAAACAGTGTTATCAGTAGATGAGGTGTGATAAAAAAATTTGATGTTTACATTTTTAAAAATTATTAAGTAAAAGACACATTGCCATTAATCCTTATTAACATACTTCTTCCTGCCTTTGAAAACATTTATCCCATCATCCCTGACACTTTCTGAAGCAATTCTGAAAGCCCTCTTTTATTTTTAGTTTCATTCTCATGGCTGCCTCAATGTCCTGAATCAATTCAAAATGTTTACCCTTCATGATCATTTCAACTTTGGAGAAGAGCCAGATTTAGTGAATAAAGGGGGTGAAGACACACCATAATGTTTTTATTTGACAGAAATTGCTGTCACAGAAGCAAAATGTGATATGGAGTGCTGTCATGATGGAGGATGAAAGTAAAGGCTTTATAAAAGAGGAATTCCAGTGCTGTTTCAGGAAGTGTCAAGAACAATACATGTTTGAAGCCAGGGGGAGAGAGTACCTTAGAGGGATCAATGACAATTTTTCTCTTACTGTAATAATACTTTTAAAACACTCACTGTATTTTTTGATTATGCTTCATATAACAGAAGGCAATAGCTAGAGTAAATAAGAAATTGTAAGAGATGAGCCCAAAAGGGGAAAAAAGTCTGTGTGCAAGTATGAAAAAGAATACAGGGAGTCCAGAAATTCAGGGATCTGTAGGATTGAATGAGGTAATTTATTCTAATCCCTAAATGGTAGAAGATAAAATTAAGAAAGACTTTAAACAATAAGATCTACTACAACTCAGATGGCATCAAGGATCAAATCAAGTGCAGGGTCACTGCATCACATTATTAAATCTACAAAGGATTTATGTGGTTCCCTGAACACTAGTCCCCTTATCTGTGGGGAATATATTCTATGACCTTCCCCACAGTAGGTACTAAACCCCATACAATGCTATATTTTCTCCTATACACATGTAACTATGATAAAGTTGAATTTACAAATTGGACACAATAAGATTAATAATAATTAATAATAGAACAAATATAATGATATCCTGCAACAAAAATTACGAGAAAATAGTCTCTGTCAAAGTATGAAATTTTTCCTTTAACATTTTCAGACTGCAGTTGACCATGGGTAACTGAAAAACATGTAAAGCAAAATCCCAGATAAGGAAGGACTACTGTAATCATTTCAGAAAGACAAAACAATTTAGGGAAAATAGACTAAGGGTGTGGATCTCGCAACTAATCCTGGTAGGTTTAATGATATCATGGGGAAATTTAGAAAGGTATGACTTAATAAGGCCTATACTCATGGCTAAAAACACATGGAGCAGCCTAGAATAAAACAGATAAAAAGGTGATTAAGTTTTTCAGGGAGTCTGCTGAGCTCCTCCCTCCCATGAGTCTAGCCTAAAACATATGTGAGTCCTCAAGATTTCAAATGATTCTTAGGTTTTGGATGCTTAAGGGTTGATTGTACTATTCCCCTTGTTTTTATATATGTTTGAAATTTTGCATAAAACAAAGCATTTTTGAACTCTGTCTCAAAATCGTGACTACTAAGACCTCAACTTTCTATGAGCAGAAAGCTGACTAAAAAATTCTTCAGTTACCAAGAGTAACATTTTCCTTTCTGTCTACTTCACACAAGGCAGGGGAAGAAAGTGAAAATGGACTGACTTTTCAGAAAGTTAAACCAAATCTCAGAGAAAACAACTGACTGGAAAGCCCCTCCTGGGGAGCAAAACCAAGCAGAATTAGATCCAGGTTATAAGGAGCTTTAAGTTTATACAATTTGAGAGAGGGTCTATTAATGGAAAAAAAATATATATATACAATTATGAATACAAAACTATCATATCCATTTTAATGATACCCCATGCAATAAATTATATACACAAAATGTTTATAGCTCCTTGGATGGACTGCTACAAGTGAGAGGTCCTGAAATTTAAATTCCATTAGTTTCACAGCAAATCTGTCTCTGGAACTTGGGCCCTCACATGCCCACCTGGATTTCAGAACTGCTACAGAACACTGTTAGCTGTGTTTCCTACTCCCTTGTTTCTGGTTGAGAGTATTTGCTCTGGTAATTCTGTTCAGGTAAATTGGCTACTAGACTGCCAGGTCTGTGGTTGTTGTTGTTAGGCGCCGTCGAGTCGGTATCCGACTCATAGCGACCCTCTGTACAACAGGGGAAACACTATTGTCAGTGCTTCTCTGCCGTTCATAGGGTTTTCAATGGCAGATTGACTTTTGGGAGGGGGTTGCCAGGTCCTTCTCCCAAGCCTCCAGCTTCTGGTGTTCCCAGGCGGACTGCCATCCAGGTACTAACCAGGCCCGATCCTGCTTAGCTTCCGAGATCTGATGGGATCGGATGCCACAGGGCTATACAGCTGCAGGCCCCAGGTCTGTGGAGGGCAGATAATTTGTCTTTCCAGTTTGTAGGTCTCTGTATCAAGAGGAAAAACTTCCAAATCTGATACAGAGATAACCAGACAACACTTACAGATCTTGTTCATTTATTGACAGACACTTTCAGGTTGTCTCCCTGGGAAGGGAAGAGTACATTTTATGTACACTAGGGAGAATGAATAATATATCTGACGAAGAAAAGCACAAATTGTGACAGTTATTACCACTAGGCCACTGAATGACTAACTCTTCCTCCTCCTCCTCCTCTTCCTCCCCTCCCCCTCCTCCTCCTCCCCCCTCCCGCTCCCCCCTCCTTCTCCTCCTCCTCTTCTTTTCTGTACTTCAGACAGAATCTTACTATGTAGCCCAGGCTGTCCTCCTCTTATCTCAGCCTCCCAAGTGCTAGGGTTACAGGTGTGCACCATACCTGGCTTCTTGCTAATTCTTGTTGGACATGTAGTATGAGAGAGTAATAAACCTTTGTCTTGCAAGCTACTGGGAAGGGAGAGATTGTCTGCTCCCTGGCCTATTTAGCATATAAAGTTTGTTGCTTCTTTTGGTTCATCAATTTTAGCTTTTTTTAACAGCTTAATTAAAAAATAACATCTAACTATGGTAGACAATCTTACCCATGTCTAACAATCATCATTTCATAGGTCTGAATCATTTTGTCAAGAAAAAATTTAACAGGCTGAAGATTATGTACTTTGCAGGCTTCCTGAGCACATTCTAAAAATTCCTGAAATAAAAGAAAAATGGAATGCATTTCTATAAAATGTTATTATAAATCATGTCAGATACTTTATTTTTTAAATTAGGAGTAACAGAGCTAAAAATACCATTAATATGTTGTTAATTATCATTTAATATGTCAGTTATTAATGATTATTATTATACCATAGCATAAGGTATATGCTACATAAAACAACTCTTTTCTATAGTGTTTCCCAGAACTCTAATTTTGGTTAAGATATAGAAAAATATGCCAGATAATCCTTCATACTATAGTAGTTAGAAATAAACAGAGTAGCTAAAAAGAAAATCATAAAAATTTAAAGACAGGGCCAGGCATGGTGGCGCACTCCTATAATCCTAGTGGCTCGGGAGGTGGAGGCAGGAGGATCGCAAGTTCGAGTCTAGAGGCAGTCTATGTAATTTAGTGAGACACTGTCTCAAAAAAGTAAAAAAAAATGGGCTGAGGGTACAGCTCAGTGGTCCAGCACTTGCAAAGCATGCAAACATGAGGCCCTGGGCTCAACCCCTAGCACCACCAAAAAAAAACAAAGATGTAGGAGTGCTTTATATGTACATAAGTCTAAAGAAACTTTATTTTAGAAAAGAGACAGCCTTTCTTAGGTAAACACAGCTACAGCCATTTTCACCACTGGTAACATTTTCTAAGTCTGGATATAGTGGGCATTCAGTTGGACCTGCTATTGTGAGAGGGACTCTGCTAAAGGGAGGAGAAACTAGTAGAGATTTTAATGGTTGTGTGGGTTGACATGATACATTTGAATCTAGAAGAACCTGAAAGCTGGTTCTTCTCACTGTCCATATTTTTACTGAGCATGTAGTGACACAAAGACCAAGAATTCACCTGGGAAGGCACAAAGAGACTATTTCTTTAGTATCAAGATGCTTAAATTCCAAATAATACAGCAGGATAATTGCCACTCTAAAGACATTTGAAACCCAAAGTAAACTATACTTTAACAACGCTGCAATAAAACTTTAACTTAGACCAACTCCTGATTGAATTAATCAGCAAGTCAACCTAGCTACCAGGAAGAAGAAAATACATGATTTTTCTGTAGGAAAGTCATGCCAGTTTACCTTATATGATTATTTTACTTAATATAATGTTTAACATAAAATTACAACTTATAAGTCATGAGTAGATAATTACTAAGAAAAGAAACAGTAAAAAAAACCTCACAGATGACTCAGATATCATAAGTAGCAGGTAAGAACTTCAAAGTAACTTTAAAAAGTAATAAAAAAGGAAAAACACGTGAAAAGATGGAGAATTTCAGGAGAGAAATAGAATTTCTAAAAAGAAACAAATCAGACACAATATAACACGAAACCAGAATATGTGAAATTAAGAATTCTTTGGATGTGAGATAGATGAGGGTGCCTACCTCTTCCCAGGGCCCTGGGCAGGTGTTAATCATTGTCAAAAGTGCTGTTAAACACTGTCTAAAATCAATATCAATGTTAACAATAAATTTTTTTCTATAAGCACTCCATCCAATGTCTATTCTCCTATAAATAACCACAGGTGTTGAGGGATAGGGTTATTTGACTTCTTAATTGACAGATGTTAGACCTCCTCTTGCTATCCCTTGCTGCTTTGAGTAAAGGAGCCTCAGTCAAGGAGCCAGCTGAACCACCTTTATACCAGCACCAATTTTAAACACTTCATAGGTGCCTTAAAGAAGCTATGTGACAACTGCTCTTGAAACTGCAGCTCTGGCCATGGCTGTTTCAAACAGTTTTCAGTTTTCTCTGGACTTTATTACTACCACAAGCCTCAATGAACTCTAGATGATCTTGTGATCAATCCAGGCTATATGAGGAGTACTTCCCCTGGTGGCCCAGCAGAGGGATTCTTGCAATTAGTGCAAAAGAGCTTTATCATGATTGGTGCACACACAAACTTTCATTTGCATGAGAGGTTTGCTGTGTTTGGTGCACATACCGTTTCTCTGACTATATAAGACATCTGCCTGTGCTGTCTTCTGGTGTTACAACATTAGGCCCAAAGAAAAGGCTTTTCTCAAGTGGCCATTTTGTCTACCGTTAGTAGTCCAAGCTGTGCTGGTAACAGGAAAAAAGAAACAGTGAAGACAGCAGAATGGTGGCAACAGTAGCAGTAAGTGACAGCAGAGACAGTAGAGCAGCAATGTTAAAGACAACAGAGCAGGAGCTGGGTGTGGTGGCACACACCTGTAATCTCAGCTACTCAGGAGGCAGAGGCAGTCTGTGTAATTTAGCGAGACCCTATCTCAAAAAGTGAAAAAATGGGCCGAGGGTGCAGCTCAGTGGTACAGCACTTGCAAAGCATGCAAGCATAAAACCCTGGGTTCAACCTCTAGTACCACAAAAAAAAAAAAAAAAAAAAAAAAAAAAAAAAAAAAAAAAAAAAAAAAAAAAAAAAAAAAAAAAAAAAAAAAAAAAAAAAAAAAAAAAAAAAAAAAAAAAAAAAAAAAAAAAAAAGACAGCAGAGCAGCCAGAATCCTAAACTACAGAAGCAGCAAAGTGGCTGGCTGAAGAAGAGGTGAGGCTGCAAGACCAGTGACTGGCAGCAGAAGAAGCAAGAGAAGCAGAAGCAGCACCAACAGGACAGTGACAGATGCCTCCCAAACAGCAGCAATGGTAACAAGCAGCCATAGTAATAAGAGGCAGATGAACAGTTCAAGAGAGGGACCAGGGTAGGAGGAAGAGGGATAGCAAAAGAGAGAGAGAGGGCTATAAGAGCCAGAGAAAAGAAACTGCAGGCCCTGGTGACTGGAAGAACACCAGAGAGCTTCAAGTCTTTAGGACCAAGGGTCTCAGACACTGTAGGTCTGGGAGCTGTAACACTAGCCACTGTCTAGGACTGAGGAATCTGGATACCTAGTCCTTCTCAGAAGCTGCAGTATCAGCTTCTGTCAAGGACTGAAGATTCCCCACCTCCTTAGCCAAAATAACAGCGGTAGCACTTATGGGTTAGGAGTCCCAATCTCCTAGACCTACATAGGAGCTGTAACACTTAAAGAGCTAAGGAATCTCAAACTCCCTGGCTTACTGAAGAGCTGTAACACTAGAAGGCACCATGTGCTGCTGCTACTTTCACCTGTCCGCTGTCACCACTCACTGTCATCAAATGCTAAGGTGCTGTCAATGACCAGCACTTGAAGAACTTCTCCATGCCTACCCACAACTTCTATCCATGTAGAACCAAAAAACCCCAACAAACTAATTGGTGACAGATGGGCTTATCAAAAAAAATTGACAAAGCCAAAGGAAAAAAATCATTAATCTTGAAGATGGGTCAATGAAAAGTATACAAACTAAAGCACAGAGAGAAAATAATTAAAAACAAAACAAACAATTTAAAAAAGCATAAGACACATGAGAGAATATAAAATGGTCTAACATCCGTTATTGAAGCCCCAGAAGGGCATATAGACAGGGAAGAAGAAATACTTTAAAAGATAATTACTGAGAATTTTCTGAAGAAACTTAAAACTCACACATTCAAGAGCATAGCAAATCCCAAGCAAAATAGGTAAAATTACAAAATACTAGGCACATAGTCAAACTGCTCAAGACCAAGGAAAAAGAGAAATTATTGAAAATAGCCACAGAGGAAAACCACATTACATTCAAAGAAGCACAAATAGGAAAAATACAAGACTTTGAAGCATTTCAGTGGAAGCCAGAAATCAATGAAAAAGCATCTTTAAATGCTGAGGAGTAGTAAAAGGAGATTTTGCCAATCTATAACTCGACAAGTGAAAATAGCCTTCAAACATTAAGGTTGAATGAAGACATTTTCTGATCGCAAAAGCTGACAGAATTTGTTTCCAGAAGATCCCTATATACACAGAAAATACTAAAAGAACTTCTTAAGGTTAAAGAGAAAAGGTGAGAGCACATATCCACTGGAAGGGAAAAAAAGCATTAGAAAGGATTATTAATCTTTAGATAACTTTAGTATCTAAAGTGAAAATAATAACAATGTATTGTGTCGACAATAGCACAATAGCTAGGAGTATGTAGAAAATGTAATTATACCATAATTTAATATTATTTGTATATAACTAATATAATAAATGTAATAATTAAAATAACTGAGTTATTAGTTGAATTTATTATACAGAGTAAGTCATTCTTATAAGTTCACCTACATTATAGTCAGCTTCAGGAAGTTTAACACCAGGAAATAAGTCACTAGTTATTCCATTAAATAAAGGTATGTCATGTGATAGAAACTTTGGTTCATTAACATCTTTAATTGATCGAAGAAGCTAAAATCACAAAAAAGGACAATATACATTAATTGCATTTATATGTCCAGTGTACCTCCTTAGCTGAAAGTCGAAGTTTCTTTTACATTGCTCCATGCAAACCCCATAATGAAAAACCAATACTATGCTTATCAAGCTTCAAAGTCTTTGTATTAATATAAAGTATAATAAATAACACAGAACTATAATTGCAACTTCATAGAAAAAGACTTGGAGCAACAACTCTCTCACTTCCTTATATATAGCTCCTAATAGATCTCACTAAAAAAAAAAAATCTTTCTACTAAAGTCTCCATAATATACACATTTAATACTTACCAGTATATCCTCATTTTCATCTGGATATTTTAGTTTTAGGTTTCCAGCAGCCACTAACACTGCTTTCACTGCTCGCATTCCATAGTCGTAATGAAATTGAGATGAGAGCTGCTCTGAGCAAAGCCTGTATGTCATTACTATCTTCACAGACAGTGGTTTTGCATTCAAAAATCCATAGGAGTAGAGGGATATTTCTGCTATAAGGGCATAGTTTGGAACCATCATAGCCACTGTTCTAAAGAGAACCTGAAATATGCCAAAATATATTATTTACGTAAAAGAAGCCATTTTAAAGCTAAGCATAAGTATCAAAAGATGTTGATACTCAAGTTCATTCCTCAAATGCAACACCTTTTCAACTCTAATATTTTTCAGTAGTACCTTGATATTTTATGCACGCAGCATCTTTTGAATGTCTAAAAAACGTTGGAAAGGTTTATCTAATATCAAATGGAAAAAGTAGGAGAGAAATGACAAATACTTGGGGATCTATAACACTTTGAATGAATTATGCTGCTTTTTTATTTTTTTCCTAGCACTTGAGATTTGAACCTCAGGCCTTGCATATACTTTGCAAATGCTCTACCACTGGGCTCCCACTCCCAGCTCACTTTTAGTTTTTTATCTTGAGATGGAGTCTTGCTAAGTCATGCGGGCTGTCTCTGGCCTTGAACCTGTCATCCTCCTGCCTCCACTTCCCGAGTTGCTGGGATTACAGGCATGAACCACTGCAGCCAGCTATGCTGCTATGTTTGATTAACAAACCAAATATTACCTTAAGGTTGTCTGGCAATTCAGAACGTCCTGCATAGCCAGGATTCATGGTAATAGCTACAAAACAGTTTGGATTGAGCTTCAGTTCTGTCCCTTCAAAAACAAACACGTCCAACTTCTGTTGAATGGCTCTCTGAATGCAGAGGATCTGTTGAGCTACCACTGACAACACTTCCAACTCAATTCGATTAAATTCATCAAAGCAAGCCCAAGCACCAGAAGAAGCCAATCCTTTAAAAAACTAAGAACAAGGCAAAAAAAAAAAAAATATGTTTTTCTTAGGAAAGGACATCATTTCTTAACATAAATACCTAACCTTTTAAGTCAAAATTGAAAGTTTGATAAAAGTCCCAACAATAAAAACAGTGTCATTATTCCTTAAACCTAAGTTCAAGTATTTAAATATGAGCTTGTTTCAGTTTATCCAGTCAGACTTGGCTATAAGTCTGTAACATTTAATAATATCAATTTAGTAACTGAACTACCTTTCCCATTGCTAGATAATCTAGCCCATCAGAACAGTTGAACACAACACATTGTACAGCAAGAGCTTTAGCCAAGTCTTTGGTCGTTTCTGTTTTTCCTGTGCCTGCTGGTCCCTCTGGAGCTCCTCCGAGGTTTAAATAGAAGGCACCTATCTGAAAAGAAAAATACAGAATAAAAATAAATCTATTCTTAGGTAAAAAAAAAAAAAAAGACACCTAGACAACTGATTACCAAATGTATTTAGTCTTACTTGTAGTTTCAGAAAAGTCAGTTATATATCTTGTTCAGTTACTTTGTAGCACAAAATTTGCTAGCTACACACAAAAAAAGCAGTTTAAAAAGTCCAAAAAATGCGTGAAAAGGTACCAAATTCTCCCTTGTCTTCTAATATTTCACATGTATCTCATTTGCCTTCAAAAACAAAGAGAATCTAGTTTGGAGTGGGTAAAATTAGTTCAGAAAGATTTTTCATAAGCAGTGGTTATGGAGATGGTTATAGAGGATAATAATGACACATTCTGAATGGTTTGCTGCAAAGATGATAAGCCTGAAAGTATAAGGGGTCCATATTTGGAAGAGAAATAGAAGATCTATTATATAATTCTGTCTATGATTTGCCTGACTGTTGCCTTCTACTCCTGATATGTTCTATATTTTCTTCATTCCCCTAGCACTATTCTAGCCTTCTCTTACTAGTAGTATTGCTTCCTAACTTGTATTACAGTTAATTACATGTAGTCGTTTTTTTAAAAAAAATCATCAATTAGTGTTTAAGTTCAGCAATATGTGAATTATTTCTGGGTCTCTACATTGCCTAGAATAGTGGCTAGAAATTTTTAGGAGCATAGAAATTACTGTCAGCATTAACTATGGAGTTTGTTTCACACAAACCACCATCAGCGTTTATGAAACTTAACTCTTTGGAAAAAATGGGGTAAAGGGGTCAAGGCTGGGCACAAGGAAGAATAAGGGGAATTTGTTTAATTTCATTACGAACCTAAAATTGCTCTAAAAAGTAGCATATGTTTTAAAAATAAACCTATGAAAATGAGTTTTACTTTTACTTCCCCCAAAACAGAGACAGCTAAGTAAATAAAGTCAGTATCAATGGTATTTCACCCATTTTAATTTTATAGTGGGTGCTGTATTATTAGTGTCATTAACTTGATTGCTAGAAACCTCAGGCTCACCCTCAATTTCAAGAAAATGCCCACAATGTGTTCCTTTTTTTTAAGGATCATAAATGTACTGAGAGTCCCAGCAACTAGGGAGGAGGTGTCAGGAGGATCACAAGTGTGAGGCCAAAGTCAGCCTGTGTAAATTAGCAAGACTCTGTCACAAGATAAAAAAAAAAAAAAAAGGCCTGGGGGCACAGGTCCATAGTAGAGCATTTGCAAAGCATGTGCAAGACTGTAGGTTCAACCCCCCAGCACCATAAAAAATGTATTTATACGTATATGTATTTATATATTTTATGGAGACATTTTTCAAGGTTTAGTTTGCACTCAGGTGTTTAATATGATTCTGATTTCATAATTCAAAGTTGTTAACTTCTGCCTTATATCACAGTATCTCAATTTACTAAGAAACCAGACCATGACACAGATGCTTGAGATTCATCTGCTCTAGAAGTATTTATCAATCTCTATGCTGAGCAAATAATCCAAGAAGATGGACCTTATGAAGAAGAATGCAACATCAGGATTGGAGGATGAGTCATTAAATATGCATTATGCAGATAACACAATTTTGCTTGTTGAAACTGAAGAATATTTGGAAATATTTACTGATGAACATGACAAAACACAGCCTTCGGTATAGATTGTTCCTCAACATCAACAAAACAAAAATCCTTACAACTGGGTCTCTAAACAATTTCATGATACATGGAGAAAAGATTGAGGTTGTCCAAGATTTTTCCTTACTTAGTTCTATCATTAATACCCATGGAAGCAGCAGTCAAGAAATCAAGAGACATATTGCATTGGGAAAAGCTGTTACATAAGACCTCTTTGAAGTTCTGAAAACTAAAGATGTCACATTGAGGACAAAAGTCTGTCTGACTCATGCCATGGTATTTTCAGTGGCATCATATGGTTGTGAAAGCTGGACATTGCCATGGTATTTTCAGTTGCAACATATTCTGGTGAAAGCTGGACAATGAATAAAGGAGACAGGAGAAGAACTGATGCTTTTGAATTATGGTGCTAAAGATGAATATTGAATATACCATGGACTGCCAAAAGAACCAACAGATCTGTCCTAGAGGAAGTGCAATCAGAATGCTCCTTGGAAGCAATGATAGCTAGACTGTGTCTTATGTATTCTGGACATGTTGTCAGGAAAGATCAATCCCTGCAGAACATCATGTTTGGGAGAGTGGCAGGTCAATGACAAAAAAAGGGAAGACCCTCAACTAGATGAATTGACACAGTGTCTTCAACAATGGGCATAACATAAAAAAGATCATTTGCCTGGCACAGAATCGGCAAGTGTTTTGATCTGCTGTACATAGGGTCGCTATAAGTTGGACTTGACTTGACGGCACCTAACAACAACAACACATACTTGTTCCCCCCACGTGTCTCTCAGCCTCTGCTATGGGGGTTTGCATGTTGCTGTGATGCTGAAAGTTATGCCACCAGTATTTCAGATACTAGTAAGGCCACCCACATTGGACAGGTTTCAGTTGAGCTTCCTGACTAATATTAGGGAGAAGGATGTAGGAGCCCACTCCCTAAACAATTAGCCATTGAAAACCAATGAATAGCAGAGATGCACTGTCAAATTTAGTGTCAGAAAATGAGCCCCTCAGGCTGGAAGGCATTCAAGAGACAACGGGGGAAGAATTGCCAAAGTAGAGTCAAGCCCCTGAGATCTCCCTTTGTGATGTGGCATGACTAGTACTTTTTTCATCTTTCTGACATCCCTCCAGGATTCCACTGTAAAATTCGATATTTTTTTCTGAAACTCTGATTTTGTCTTTATATCTGTAGTCCCGTCCTTTTTCTAATTATTCCCAAAGGAAGTGACTCTTGACTTTTATACAAATAGAATTCAAACACTCTTACATGTTAAAAACAAACAAAAAAAAATAAGTAAAAATTTTCTACCATAATTTTGTATAAAAAGAATTTGGGATTAGAAAGGGATAACTGCATTTGACTACTACAGAGAAGACAATAAATGAGGATAGACAACATTAAATTTGGACAGGAATATATGACACTATACCAAAAACTATCTTTAATTTGTGAATAAAATACTTTAAATGCATACCAATGTTCTATAACATCTGTCAGTTAGAGGAGTAATGACAAGTCGAGGTGAATTACCAAGATATTCATAAGCATATTTTACATTGCAGTTAATGATACGAACTCTAGCGTTCTCATATTCCCAGTAATAACGAAGCTGAGCAAGCCACTGGAAATCTGTATCATGTGAGACACCTAGAAAGAATAAAGCACATAATCCTTAAGTGGAAATAACTTGAAAAATATGTATTTTATAATCTTTTATAACAGCAAATAGTAAAATAATTTGTTTTCCAACTAACAGAAAAAATCATGCAAAAGAAGTTATGTTCAGTAGGGCATGGTGGCTCATTCTTCTAATCTCAGTGACTCAGGAGGATCCCACAGGGGGATCGCAAGTTCATGGCCAGATGCATCCTGTATAATTTAGCAAGATCCTGTCTCAAAATAAAAAATAAAATGGGCTGGGGGTGCAGCTCACTGTAGAGAACTTGCAAAAGTACATGTGAGACCTTGGGTTTAACCTCCAAGGACTGCAAAAAGAAAAAAAAGAAAAAAGAAAAAAAAGAAAAAGAAAGAAAGAAAGAAAGAAAAGAAATGAAATTCTGATGAAACAAAAAGACCCAAAGTCTTTGTTCCTTAGAAGTTATCAATATTTAACTTTAATATTAAAAAGTCACATACCTATTTCAATCATGTCCATGACCACATCTCTAGCATGAACATCAATTGTAACCAGAGCCCCCAGTGTGATCCTGGTCTGCTTAGATAATTTTCCTCTTACTAGTTCTACAATATCATTTAGTTGATACTGGAGTTCCTTATAATACTTCTTTAGTCCCTACAAAATAATAAGGCAACTTAATTGACATTACCTGAAACATGAATTTTATATTTATTCATTTACAAAACAATTGTAACTTCATGATCTATTTCAATATAGAAATGAATTGTAAAATGCTTCTGTGTAAGCCTGGTAAAAATAACAAGTTTTTAAAGAACTGTATAGTCGTAATGCTATATACAGAAATTGAGGGAAGTATTGCCTTTGCAAAGAATAGATAAGCTAAGAAATATGGAATGAAGAAAAGAATGCTATTGTTTGAAATCAAATAATGCCTTACCTCTGTCCCACTACTTATAACTTCCTGTGTCTCAGAAGTCCAGAACATTTGAGAAACACAAAGTACAACCTGGCCAGGCCACTCTCTAACCCAGTCTCTTCTTGCAGATTCTGGATAAGCCTGAATAATTAAAATGAATTTCTAACTTTAAAAGATTGCAAAAGAAAAGAAAGTTAAATGACTAAAAATAAAAAGTACACTAGTTTAGTATATTTGTAGGGTAGAATACCATCTAGTCATTAAAAACTTTAGAAGACTCTTTAAAACACTTGAGAATTTTTATAAATCATGATTCCATTATTGAAATATTTGTTTATTTATAAAAAAATGGAAAAATGAGCAGAGTGCTGTGTTAAATCCATGTAATTCCAGCTACTCAGGAAGCTGAGGCACATGGATGGCAAGTTTGAGGCCAGAGGCAGCCGGAACAACTTAGTGAGACTTTGTCTTATAATAAAAAAAAATGAAAAAGGAGCTGGGAGGTAAAGCTCAGTAGTGGATCAAGCAATTGCCTAGCATACACAAGGCTCTTAATTCAACCACTCAGTACTGACAAAAAAAAAAAGAAAAGTAATGGACAAATGAGTACCAACATGCTAATAATGGGTTATCACTCTGGAGAGATTGGATTGTTGATTCTTCTAAATGTTTACTTCTATGTGATTTTTATGTTCCTTTGCCAGGTTATTTGTCAATTATTTTACAAAAGAAACCATATTACTTCTATTAAAATGAAAATATAAAGGTTTCATTAAACTGTAAAGAAAAGTCAAATAGATTATATAACTGATGCCAAGATTAAATTGAAAAGGAGCCTATAAAACTGGACTAGTGGTTATAAACCTTATATTATTTGTCCCTAACATTTCTAAAAACTCATATGACCAGGGTTTATAAATAATTATATTTGTTCAATTACACACAATTGAACAATCTGTGCTTCTGAATTCAAACTTCAAAGCATACTTTCACTTAGTACTAATACTTTTATATTTGAAAGGCATTCCAATATATTTTGGGTAGAAGATTTAATCATTTAAAAAAGCTTATTTCAGTTATAAATGATAATAGTAGATACAAATTATAAATTCAAAAAACTATAGAATGAATTCTAAAGTTGATACTAGTGAATTTACACTTTTTTAAACACAAAAACCCAAAAAACTTTATTGAAGTATATTTTCCACATCATAGAATTCATCCTTTCCAAATGTTCAATTCAATGCCTTTTTAAAAGTAAATTTACCAAGTTATACAATCATCTTAAATCCATTTAAGAGCATTTTTATCATCCCAATATGAACCCCCATACACATTTCTATGTAATCCTCTTTCTTTTCTGCCCCCATTCCACACAGCCACTTATCCACTTTCTGTTTCTTGCTGCTTTGTCTTTTATGGGTGTTGATGGGAGAGAGCAATGTGCAGTCTGCTACCTTACTCCTTTCACTAGGCATAATATTTTTGTAGGGGCTGGGATTTAGCTCAGTTGGTAGAGCGCCACTCTGCAGTCTCTGAGGTCCCAGGTGTGATTCCCAGCACCGCAAAAATGGGAGAAGGATGTGGCAATCCATTCCCGAGGCAATCTCGAAACAATCAGCCATTGAAAATCCTGAGGGTCACTATGAGACAGACAGGACTCGAAGGCACCTAACAACAATATTTTTGAGATTCGCCCCTGTTTCAGCACATATCCAGAGCTTGTTCATCTTTGCTGTTGAATGGTATTCCAACTTGGATTGGATCATAAACAGTGACAGGAATTCACTGAAGGGTCTAGAGCCTAAAGAGGCTCAGGCTGACAGGTCCTGCCATGTGTTATGGTCCTGCCCTGCAAAGTAGTCCCTTGCAAGGCGAGCCCATGGTTTCTGTGAGCATGGAATCATGTTCAAGTTGTTTCTTTTCTTTCCTTTTTATAAATGTATTTTTTAGCATGGTAAATTCACCTAATAGTGGCATTAAGTACATTCACATCTGTTCCAACCATCAGCACTACCCATTTCTACAACTTCACCTTCCCAAACTGAAACCCTGTACCTAACACTCATTCCCTACCACGTCTTCCCCAGCCCTGCAGCCACTGTGCTACTTTTTATCCCTAAGAATCTCCATGTACCTCATAGGTAGAGTTTCAGATGGTATTTGTCTTTTTGTATCTGGCTTAAGTCACTGAACATAATGTTTTTGTTTAAGTGTTTAAGTCACTGAACATAATGTTTTGAAGTTCATCCATGATGTAGCATACATCAGAATTTCCTTCCTTTTAAAGGCTTTTAAAGGTATATCTGTTGTATGGATATACCACATTCAGCTTATTCATCTACCCATCAGTGGATATTTGGGCTGTTTCTACTTTTTGACTATTGTGAATAATGTTGCAACATGAATGCACCCTCACTTTTATTTACTTATTTATTCATTTATTTATTTTTATTGGAAAGTATTAATGTATAACTTGTGCCTGCAGCCATAGCCCTGTGGCATCCGATCCCATCAGATCTAGGAAGCTAAACAGGGTTAGCCCTGGTTAGTACTTGGATGGGAGACCGCCAGGGAACACCAGGTGCTGCAGGCTTGGGAGACAGACCCAGCAACCCACTCCCAAAAATCAATCCGCCATTGAAAACCCTATGAACAGCAGAGAAGCACTGACAATAGTGTCTCGCCTGTTGTACGCAGGGTTGCTATGAGTCGGATACCAACTCAACAGTACCTAACAACAACAATGTACAACTTAGTGTGTTTCATTCTCACATGTATTTCATTGTGACATTTCCATATATTTCATTGTACATTGCTCACATAACTTCCCCTTTACCCTCTTGTGCCCCTACTCCCCCATCTCCCACCCCCCAATCAGTGGCCTCCTTTCTACTTGCATGTCTTTTTGTGGGAATATTTATCTATTCATGTGCATCACAGTTTTGATTTAAGTCCAAACTTTTTTCTATAGTGATCTATCTTTTTACATTGTCAGCAAGAACTACACTTTTAATACAATAACATCATCTTAGATGAGAGAATGTTAAACATAAGAATACAAATATATTAATATAAAATGGTTCTTAATAAGAATATTTACAAATATATACAAATGACCCCCCACGTCTGTCAGTTCGCTGCACTGTGGGGGCTTGTGTGTTGCAATGAAGCTGAAAGCTATGCCACTGGTATCTCAGATACCAGCAGGGTTTCCCATGGTGGACAAGTTTCAGCTGAGCTTCCAGACTAAGAAAGACCAGGGAGGAAGCACCGGTGAACCACTCCCGAAACAACTAGCCATTGAAAACCCTATGAATAGCAAAGAAACACTGTCAGATATAGTGCTGGAAAATGGCCCCCCAGGTTGGAAGGCACTCAAAAGTCTACTAGGGAAGAGTTGCTGCCTCAAAGTCTACTGTGATGATAGAAATGAAGTAAAGCCCCAGGGACCTCCATTTGCTGATGTGGCACGACTCAAAATGAGAAGAAACAATTGTAAACATCCATTAATAATTGGAACATGGAATATATGTAATAAATTATGGATAACACTTCAGAAAATGGGAATACCAGAGCACCCAATTGTACTCATGAGAAATCTGTATGTGAACCAGGAGGCAGTTGTTCGAATAGAACAAGGAAACACTGCCTGGTTTAAAGTTGAGAAAGGTGTGCATCAGGGCTATATACTTTCACCCTATCTCTTCAATTTATATGCTGAGCAAATAATTCGAGAAGCTGGACTTTATGAGGAAGAACGTGGCATCAGAATTGAAGGAAGACTCATTAACAACCTGCGTTATGCAGATGACATCACTCTGCTTGCTGAAAGTGAAGAGGATTTAAAACAGTTACTTATGAAGATCAAAGATCATAGCCTTCAATATGGGTTGTGACTAAACATCAACAAAAAAAAATATTCTTACAAGTGGGTCAGTATGCAACTTCACAATAAATGGAGAAAAGACTGAGGTTGTCCAAGACTTTGCTTTGCTTGGCTCTATAATCAATACCCGTGGAAGCAGCAGCCAAGAAATCAAAAGACACATTGCTCTAGGAAAAGCTGTGGCAAAAGATCTCTTTAGACTATTGAAAAGCAAAGACGCCACATTGAAGATGAAGGTACGTCTGACTCATGCCATGGTACTTTCAGTGGCATCATATGATTGTGAAAGCTGGACATTGAACAAGAGAGACAGAAAAAGAGTTGATGCTTTTGAATTGTGGTGCTGGAGACGTCTATTGAATATACCATGGACTGCCAAAAGAACCAACAAATCTGTCCTAGAAGAAGTACAACCAGAGTGCTCCTTGGAAGCAAAAATGGCCAAACTGCGTCTTACATATTTCGGACATGTAGTCAGGAGAGAACAATCCCTGGAGAAAGACATCATGTTTGGGAGAGT
>VMDO01018634.1:0-17049 GCA_007922755.1 Pedetes capensis
TAAAGCAGGACTTCAAATCAAATTTGAACCCAAATTCTGATCCTGTTCTGGTTCAAGCATTTAAACAATTTTTCTCTACCCATAGAATTTAAACCCAAATGTGAACTGAGCCCAAGCCCTCTAAATTTTAACATGTTGAACCTGCACCTGAACTTGATCCCATGGGTTTGAAACTGGCTTTGAGCTTGGGTTCAGGTTCAGAAAAATTTAAAATGCTTGAACCAGAACAGGTTCAGGGTTCAGGTTTGGATTCAGCTTTGAAGCTTTGAACTAAAGGTAACCCAGAAATAAATGGACAGTTGTTAGGTAGTAAGAGAATATTGAGAGATTTAGTTCCTTAAAAGTCCTGCTTCAAGACCCCAAACCATAAGAAGTGAAATCTAAAGAGGTTTTACATGACAGTAGCTCAATTAGAGCTCTGAGGTGATGATTCAATTAAAGTTGTATGGCCTTTACACTCAAGTCTATGATTTTAGCTGGCATCATGATATCTTCTATTAGGGTGGGTGTGGTGGGGCACACCTGTAATCCCAGTGACTCAGGCTGCAGGAGGATTGTGTGTTTGAGTCCAGAGGTAGCCTGTATAATTTAGCAAGACTTTGTCTTACAATAAAATGTAAAAAATGGGTTGGGAGTACAATCCAGTTGAAGAACACTCGTAAAGTATGTGTGAGGTCATGGATTCAACCTCCAAGTACCACACACACACACACCTCCCACCCCCAAAGATATCTTCTATTTATTCAACAGAGATTTCCCTGGGGGGTAGGGAACAAAGACCTAAATTAGGCTTGAGAATTTTATTTATGAAAGAACTTTGGGGATAGTTACTAGATCATAGAATTGATAAAAAGCTACATTAGAAGCCCACAAAATAGCCCATGAAGTATTTGAGAGAAAGGTATTGTGAAAGAAAAATTTTATTTGTTAGAGAAGTTAATATTGCCTTAATTGTTGTTAGGTGCTGTCAAGTTGGGTCTGATTTAGCAGTTCTTTATATGAGGGGTTCAAGAGGTTGTTCTTATGGAAATAGCATTTAAACTGAGTCCTCAAAAATAAAAAGAATAATCAACAAGTTAAAGGAATAGAACACTGTCAAGTTTCTGATGCCAGGAACTGAATGAGAGTCACTGCTGAGATACAATGAATGAGAGATGAGGCTGCTTGGTTAAGGATAAGAACATGCAGGGATTAAGGATTATGGCAAGAATTTTGGAATTTGTGTTTGTCTATGATTTTTTCCATTTCATTTAGTTTACCTAATTTTTTAGCATACAATTGCCTATAGCATTTCCCTATAATTATTTTTCATTTTCTTTTAGCAATTTGAATGTCATCATGTTGGCTTTTGGCCTTCATAGCTTTTAATGAGGAGTGAGCTGTTAGCTTTATCAAGATACCTGGTATGTGATGAATCACTTTTCTTTTGCTAGTTTCTACATTCTATCTTTGTATTTAGTATAGAAACAGAAAAAGGAGTCCAGGAAGACACAGGGAGACAACTGCTTTCTGCAGTCAAGGAGAGAGGTTCAAAAGAAGTCAGCCCTGTTGACATCTTAATCTTGGATGTCTAAGCTTTAGAATGTGAGAAAATAAATTTCTATTGTTTAAGCCACCCCCAAACCAATATTTATTTGTTGTATTTTTGACAACAGTCCAAGTAGACTAGTGTAAGCCCTGAACAGCTTCATGAAATTTAATTCTCCTTTCTGGGTCATGATTTTCTTCTCTGTAAGATATTCTAAATATCATAGTCCTAAAAAAAGTAGTAAAGAAAACTAAAACCACTGTTTTTGTTTAACTAATCTGCTTATTTTTGTATAACTAATCTGTTTACTTTTATACCTAGTTTATGCAGATACAGACTTTATGTATCTATATCTACATATGTATAATACTTAAATATTAGTGGGAAGATAGATATTTTCAGAGAACTACCAAAACAAATGCCAAGTTGCAACTTTACCCCCTGCAAGGAGAGAGGCATCATGCTTTGAAAGTATATCCTAGTGGGATTTGACCTAATCAGGGAGGTGTCTTCTCCAAGGAAGTGATAATTGAACTAAGATCTGACAAAAGGGGAAGGTGCTAAGTAGGTCACTAGAAGGATTTTAAAAAGAGCAACAGATGTGAGACGTGGTACTATCTTCTTTCTATCATCATTACTATTTAATACATGGAGACCTATTAGCTTTTTTCATCTAGTCAGTGGAGACACTATATATCTTATGGCAATTCCAGATGTAGGATTGTCTCATAATAATTCTTTGTCAGGAGTAAGTCATTCCAAACTTTAAGATAATATACCCACAAAAATTCTGACTCTTGTAATTTCTAACTGTCTCATTTCTGAGAATTAGTAAAAACCAACTATGTATAAATTATAGTTTATTTTTATATTTTAATCTTATTATTTCCCATTTTCTACCTAGACAATTACTTCTATATCTACTGTATTTCTCATGTTCAACCTTGAATTATGGAATTCTTTTATATAATCTCATTGGACACAGTTAATTCTCTTTAGCCTAATCCTACCTACCTTAAAGCCCTTGTAATAATGTTTTTTTTTTTTTTTTTTGGAGAGCTTCTGAGCATTAAACTGTATACTTCTAAAAGGGCTGGTTTAAGCCTCACTGGCACCAGTCAGCAACAACCAGATGATTTCCTAATACCAGCAAATTATTATGTCCAAACATAATAAAATACCATTTCCCCTCAGGGGAGAACTTAAAGAGGTATCCTCCTATTCCTGCTCCTTTCATATAACATTGCTGCTTTCCCATCTGAACTGAGACCATGTCAGCATGATTGGTTAAACTTTTCTTACTGAAAACAAACTGAACCCAGATGTGAATTGAAGGTGGGCCAGTTTTGCATTTGATCCTGGCAGTGCCAACAGACCATTATTTTTTTTTTTTTGAAGCTTTACAGTACCTTGATAACTTTGGGCCATGCTGGAAAGGTCAAACTTATGAATGTTCATTAGTGATTTTCTAATAATTACTTTGCCACCATTCTCCCACTGGACAAAAAAGCTTAAATTATTTCATTTTGTATTCCTTTGGTGAACTACTTGTGGTCTGCATATTTGTACTGCATAGACACCAAATAGCTGGATTTCAGAAAATTCTAAGCCCAACTAAACATTCTCTAAAACAGAGAAGGTAGTGAGACATTTAACTGGTGAACAGCTCTAAGCAGAATGAGTTAAATGTATCTTTTAATTTGTCTAATTTATAAATGTGTGAGTAAAAATGCCTCTGTAGGGAAAAAATGGCATGAGGTAAATACTTGACATGGTAATATCACTGGAAGTAGATAGAATCCTTTTCTCAGACATAGTGGCTTAAATTTAGCAATTACTGGGGTCTAAATGGTGGGTTCACAACATTGAAATGTTTGGAAAAGATGAAAACATAGGTGAAAGTCTAGTTGTGTTGAGAAGAGAGAGACTTTAAAATCAATAAACAGCACTTACTTGAAACCACTAATGAGCTACACAACATGTCTCAGAAATCACAAGTTTATTTTGCTTTGGTGAAAAGTTGTACTAACTTGTGGCTGAAGCTGTCAACACACTAGACCGAAGTCTTGTGGTGGCCTCTGGTTTCTCTAGCACTCGAGAAGTGTAAAGTTCTAAGAGAAGGGTGGAAGACTTGTCATCTGAAACATGTAGTTCATCAGCTTTGTAATGGGAAAACAACTTGAGATGGGTTATCTTAAAGCATCAAGGATGTAACTTTATGAAAAAAGTCCTTGTTATTCTTTCACATTCTCATATTGTGAAGAAAAAACATACCTCTTGCAAAGCTGTCTTTGAAAATGGGGAACACAGAATTCCTTCTTGGCCTTCCTCCCCTCAAACTCTTACAAATTCCTGAATGTATGTTAAAAAAGATTGTTTATGTCTATGGTTCAGCGTGGGAAGAGAGGGGATAAAATGAAGTGAGGTAAATGTGTAGCATTTACTGAAGACTTGGGTAGTTCTGGGAGTTCTTTCACTTACCTGTCTATAGGCTTTCATTTCAAGTCTCCATAACCCTTAGCTCTATACTTGGAACAATATGAGTGCCCTCTGGTGGACAAAATATCATTCTTATGTTTTGTGTATATTGACTGAACATGGGTAAGTAGGAAGAAAATAAGTTTTATATTTCAAATGCCCTCATTGAACTTCTGAAATCCCTGGAAAATCGGCTCCTGATGTTTGTTCTAGGGTGGTGACAGCAGAAAATTGTTCTATAAAATAAGGGGATAAAAGGCAAACTAGAGCGGCATTCTTGATTCTATTTGCCACCAAAATACTGTCTTGGAACTTTACAAAATTTGAAACATGGACTGGATACTCAAATTTCTAAGGGGAAGGCTAAGAACCCTACTTGGCCATCTATACAAAGACTTGAAATGCTTTCATTAAGAATGAGACACTAATGAAACAACTTGGGCACAAACAAAGCCTCCAAAGATCTGTCACCACTGGTATTTAATGGGTAGAATTCTTTTTTAAAAATGGAAAACAAGAAAGGAAGAAAGAAAGTAAAGAAATGTAGGAAGGAAGGAGAGAGGGAGGAAGGGAAGGAACGAAGGAACAAAGGAAAGAAGAATGGAGGGAGGGAAGGAAGGAAGGAAGGAAGGAAGGTAGGTAGAAAAACCCTTGTGGTTTTCTTTCACGCTCAAATAATTCAAATGAGCTAAGCCAATGCAAGCCTTTGTAGTTAGAACTCTAAAGTGTGTTTTCTCATTGCTTATTCAGACACTCTTCACCTTCTTTCTTGGAAGATGACACATTAAATGCTGAAGGTAGACTATCTTGTTCTTGTTTTGAATCTCTCTCAATATTTATTTGCTAGAAGGATAGCAATCTCATATAAACTTTACCAAATTGATGAAGCTCTAGTGTTATGGGCAGTGGTATTGTTTAACAGCTGATTCCAACTGGAATTTATTTGTAATATTTGCCAATGTCCATGGTGTAAATAATCTCATTATGATTGATTTCAAGCTACTATATCACATCACTGAAGATGTAGTAAGAAAGAAGTACATACAATTAATTCTTAGAAACCAGTACAAGACAACTCTTGCATACCACTATATAAAGGCCTTTAAATATTTTTCATAACTTTAACAGTTTGGACCATTAATATATATTATTTTTGTAATGAAAAAAGAGAAATGTAAATAAAAGTTACTTGAAAAGTTCACCCCAAATGAAGAAATTATTTACAGCAAAAATGCTACATGTATCATATATATCACACAATGCCAAATGCTCTTTATAATATTTCCAAGCTTGCTATGTCTTTAGGATCTTATAAAAACTCTGTAAAATAGATAGAACAGATTTAACTCCTACCAGGGAGTAGTATGACAGGGGAAGAATGTGAAGACTAAGGAAGTTTCAGCAACTTATAGAACTATTTCTAGAGTTCTAATTTCCTATCTGTTAAATCATGGATTTCCTTGTTTTACATAGATTATTACACAGAAAAATCACAAATAAAATTTTTGGTTTCTAGATGCATTTATAGCTTTCACTCAACTATGATGCTCACTCTGCTTTTCACAGAAAGGATTATCTAAAACTTTCTCTTCAAGATATTTATGACTTCATAAAACAATTACTTTGTCCTTATATAACACTGTGCCACTACTTGTAGACTCCAAAGTGATTATAAAAGCCACCATATCACCCATGCCCCAAGGGTAGGATCTGACTGTATTTTCTACCTAATCTTTCCCTTTGCCTTACTCTTTTGTCAGCTTATCCACTGTTGATAAAGCCCCTGATAACTCTCATTTCTGCCAATGATCCTCACATACTTGGGCTAAAGGTTACACAAGTGCCTAGTTTGAATGTCTCCAAGACCACCCCAAACCATTTCAGAAATGTAAAAATCAACAGTTTAGGACAGTAGAAAGAGAACAGACATGAGAATAAGGAATGCCCTCATTTGAGTACTTCTTTAGATATTTAATATATGAATTCAGGAAGTCACTGAATGTCTGATTCTGTTTCTCTTCGGAAAACAACAATGCCTCCTTCACAGGAAAGTGGAGAACACTAAATGAGTTGGTGTTGATTAAATGTTTATCAAAAATACCTGGAATATTATGAACACTTAAAATGGTATTAGTAACAATAATAATATTCAATAGTTAAATTAATTTCATGTACATTAAAGAATAATTATAATTATTAAAGTGCTTAGCAATATCTTGTATTACATAATAGATGCTAAATTAAGATTAGTTTCTAGGCAAGCAAGTAGTCAAATTGCAAATAACAAGAGACAAAGAAAATGATAAACAACCTAAATAACAAATTTATATCGAGTTATCTAACTACTTCTATAGTTCATCTGGATATACTAGCATTTGTATACTTATCTCCATGACTATTTTATCCCTTCTTTTATAGATGAATAAAATCAGACATTTGGTATGTAGCACTCCCTCCATAGAGGAAATGACGGTTTTTAATAAAAAATTAATTTTCTATTTTTATATCCTATGACCATATAGAGATGTTTTATTCTCTCTTTCTCTTTCTATTTATCCATCCATTCTCATTTAATCAGAATCTATTTATTTAACCTATCCACACATTTATCGGATAAAACCATTTGCATGCTGGCTGAACTCTCAAGGTCATAATTGTTGAATAACCAGTTAACTGAAACTAACCAATTAAAACCTTTGATTGTGGAGGGTTATTTTCTTCTTCCAATGTTGAGAATATTAGATGAGCAATCATTCTTGGTCAGGGAATATTTTTTAAAATGAATATTAAGAAAGCAAATCAAGGGCACATTTCTATTTCATATCCATATCAGAGACTGATATCCTTGAATTTGGAGATTTTGGCAGAATTCAGTCACTTCTATGCCTTAAAAAATGTGACTTTTTTCTAATTATGGAAAGAATTCAAGCCTATTATAAAGTCTGAAGATTTCAGAAAAGCCCTAGCAAGGTTGTACAAATCACTTATAATCTAACTACCTAGAGGAAACCATCATCTACATATTTTTATTTATGTGTGTGTGGTAATAGTATTCATATATGTTTGTGGATATACCTGTGTTTAAAAATAAAATTTTTATTTACTGCCCCATAAAAACTTTTGGATTAACCTAGTAACATTTGAAGATTATATCTTCATATTATCCAGTATTCCTCTGTGGCCTCTTTCTTAGTGATGGTATATCAGTGTGCTGTGGGAATGATTATGATTTATTTGACTAATTGACTTTTATTGGACATTTAGAATGCTTCACATTTTTGCTTCTTAAAAATGCTAATATTTATATCCTAGTTCTTGATTATGAGTGGGTACTCACTTTTAAACTGATGACTTGAAGGTAGAGGTATTTTCCTGGTGTCTTCTTTCAGGCACAGGATTTGGATCCTCCAAGTACGCTCCAGCCTAGTTTGCCTTCAGTCTTAAAAGGTGGCTTGGCACTTACTTTCCTAAAGAGTGAACAGCCAAAATGATAAAGGCAAAAGTGTTGCTTTGAGATCTGATTTTTTGTTGTAGCCAGGAAATACAGGAAGAAAGGAAGAAATAAGCAACATCATAGAAGAGAATTGGCTTTATTCTTTGGTAATTGTTTTCTGGTCAGTACTCTTGGAGAAATCTCTTTCTTTGGCTAAGTAGTGGAGTTTCCTGCAGAAAACAGAACTGCTTACACATATGACAGGGATGTGGTCAGGCAGCCATGGCAAGTGACACTTAATAGGTGGTGAGAGGTTTTGTGAGCTCAGTGTTAGAAAGAGCCAGGTCAACAAATCAGAAGACTTTAATGAATCCACATTTAAGTACAAGAGCCAAATGTGCAATGTGGCAACCCTGGAGCAAGGCTATAAACCTTAAATAATCATTCCTGGATTATCAACTCTTCAGAGATTGGTGATCAAAGCCAAACATATACTAATATAATATGTTTACAATTCATTATGCTTAGTGCAATGTCTCACAGATATTTGTTTAGCAATTTAATACTTGTATCACTCAATGGGGGCTGGGATTTAGCTCAGTTGGTAGAGCGCTGCTCTTCAGTCTCTGAGGTACCAAGTTCGATTCCCAGCACCACAAAAATGGGAGAAAGATGTGGCAATCCACTCCCAAGGCAATCTTGAAACAATCAGCCATTGAAACCCCTATAAGGGTCACTATGAGTGGGACAAGTCTTGATGGCACCTAACAACAATACATTACTCAATGTGTCATAATAGGCAATAAATAGTATTTTTGAAATAATTTATTGCACTATAGATTATAGAATATATAACTATGTTTAAAAAGAAATATTTAAAATTATGCATTATATGTGTATGCATGTGTGTTGAATGTAGGATCAGCATACCTGTACACATGCAATTTAATACTTTCTCAGTGGCCACATAAATAAAACAAACAATTTATTATATTAGTATGGGTTCAGTAAGAGAGAGAGAAACCGCACAGTAACTTTAAAAGGGAAAGTTTAATGTAAGGAATTACTAACTACACCTGGAAGTTGAAATTTGAGGGAGTTGCAGGGAAAAATTACTGGCCTATAGGACCTTCTACTTGCTATGCACTGGGGAAGCTGTATATGCTGCAGAAATCTGATGCTGAAGATGTCTCCTGCCCTGAAGAGCTAGTCACCAAAGAAGGCAGGTGTGCTGTAGGAGCGTGCGGAAACAACATATGGCAACCAGAAAGCAAAACTCTTCCTCCTGTAATGTTCCTCTAATGTCCTCTACTGATAAAACTCAAAAATGTGCCAGCTCACAAAGGAAACAGCCCAGCTACAGTTTTTCAGAACAGGCAATGAAGAGTGTATTTAGATCTAAGAGGCAATAAATAGATACATAGAACTATCAGTTAACATTATATATTGTGTACATAATAAAGTATCCAGATACCAAAATTAGACATTTTTCTCAAATGTTTTCATAAAAACCTCTTGAGACATTGTTGTTGTTGTTGTTGTTAGGTGCCATCGAGTCGTATCCGACTCATAGCAACCGTCATAGGATTTTCAATGGCTGTTTCGGGATTGCTGGGAGTGGATTGCCAGGTCTTTCTCCCATTTTTGCCGTGCTGGGAATTGAACTCAGGACTTCAGAGACTGCATCGCAGCACTCTACCAACTGAGCTAAATCCCAGCCCTCTTGAGACATTAGTGATGTAATATGATGTAAATGGCATTATTCTCAACAAAACTCATTGTATCCACAGTAGAATTACTCAACTGAAGTCTTACATAAAGTTTCCACTGAAAGAATCTTAATCAGTTATTGTCTCAGGGAGAAATATCTAAATATGGTTGACTTTCTCAAATCATGTGATCAACAATAACTGTGTCTGTATCAACAATAACTGTGACTTCATAATCATTTATATTTCTAGAAGCATAGGATAGAACAACAAAATGGAAGCTGAGAGCCATGGTGCATGCCTAGAATGTAAGTGACTTGAGAAGTTAAGGTGAGAGGGTCCTGAATTCAATGCCTCAGGAAGCCTCCACAACCTAGCATGGTAGTAAGACCCTGTCTGAAAATAAAAGAAATATGAAAGGGGCTAAGTGTGCAGCACAGTGGTAGAGCATGAGTCTCATAGCATGTGCAAGGCCCTGGGTTCATCACTCTCATGCTTCAAGAATAAAGGAAAACAAAAACCCAAAATAATAATAATGATGATGATGATGATGATGATGATGATGATGATGATGATGGAAGTATGGCCCCCGTGAATAAAATCTTTTAGAAAAATCTTGTGTCCCTCAGTTCTGAGCAATTAGAATCTACCAATATTAAATGGATATCATGTAATGAGTTGCAAAAGTTTGCTATTGACTTTACTGCAGAGCCAGCAAATTTTATATTCAATGGAAAATAATAAATACTTTAACCTACTGTGATGTTGTAGCTCAAAAGCAACTATTGTTGTTAGGTGCCGTCGAGTCGGTATCCGACTCATAGCGACCCTCATAGGGTTTTCAATGGCTGACTGTTTCGGGATTGCCTTGGGAGTGGGCTGCCAGGTCCTTCTCCCATTTTTGCGGTGCTGGGAATTGAACTTGGGACCTCAGAGACTGCAGCGCAGTGCTCTACCCACTGAGCTAAATCCCAGCCCCAAAAGCAACTATAACAATACCTAAACAAGTGACCATGTCTATGTCCTAATAAAGCTCTCATTCGTTTGCTAGTAGGTTGATGAGCCCTGCTCTTTGGGTAAAAGATACTATACAACTGTGTTAGTGTTCTGGGGTTTCATATCTTTTTGAACAATGGAATATTCATATCTTTTTGAATATCTTTTTGAACAATGTGTAAGGATGCCCCATTTATCAATGAATTGAGCAGAGGTCAGTATACATTTTCAGTAAGATGCTTACTCAGATAGTGAATATTTCACATTCGTGAACCACATATTGTCTTTATCATTTTTCTTTCTTCTCTTCCTTCTCCACAATCTTCTTTTTAAACAATCTTTTAAAAATATTTTAAAAACTTTCTTGGATTGTAGGCCTTATAAAACAGGCCATGAACTATAGATTTCTAATCACTGATCTAGAAGAGTATTTTTGTTTTAAGTACTTGAGATTTCTGTGGCACACTTTAAGGTATTAAATTGTGTCTACAGTTTTTTGGTTGCTCTTCAGCATGGTGTGACTGTCTAAGCAGAGTTTGTCCTGACTTCACTTTCTTATATCTTCATAATTCAAGGTTCTCTCATGCTCTAATAAGCATGTAATCTTTCTTTAGTCTTTATTGACCTTATATAATATCATTTTGCCTTTTTATTCCTTGCAAACTATGTGCCATTTTATGGTACATTGACTGGCTCACATAGTTTAACATTTTTCATATGTAAACTCAGATGTTGCCTTAAAAGTATTGATTCTGTGTTTCAGAAAAACATTTTTTTTACATGTTGGAAAAGCCTGGCAGCAAGACTTTGAAAGGTTTGCAATATATACTTTTGTTTTCTTATTAAGTGTGACAGTATTTGAGCTATGTGGGCTATTTAATTGTGCACCTTTACTGTACATGTGAGATTGCATCAGGAAAAAAATTGCATTTCCATGCCATGTTTAACAGAGGGTAGAAGAAGAAAAATTCTAGAAGTTGTTTCTATGTGCATCCAGTTCTATCTCACAGGCTTTAGTTGCACTCTCCTTTTTGTAAATATGGTAAGAAATTGTAAAAAAGAAGGTTGAAGGCTATTGAGAAGCTCTTGTAATACCAGAGTTCAAGCCATGTTCCCTTTGGATGGAAAGAATACTATTCCCTTGTGTCAGACTGAGTGTTAAGAGCCAAAAGAAGACTAAACAAGAGTTTATAACTTGAGAATTTCTATTATCACTCCACTTGTTAATGTCAATATAAACTTGAGACAACTCACTGTCCTCTCTTTTTAGTTTCTTGTGTGGAATTGCGATTGAAATCTTTTACTTTGTTATGATGATTAAATAACATTAAATAACAAGCACTGTTTATAATAAAACTGATTATTACTGTTAGGTGCCCTTGAGTTGGATCTGATCCATAGCGACCCTATGACACTGTACCATGCCCAGCACTATGTCAGTGCTTCTCTGCTATTCATATGGTTTTCAATGACTGCTTGTTTTGAGATTGCTTCCGGAGTGGATTGCCACATCCTTCTCCTTCTCCCACTTTTGCAGTGTGGGAGATCGAACTCAGGGCCAGCACAGAGCAGCAATCTACCAACTGAAACTAAACTCCAGCCAGATAAAACTGATATTTTTATTGTTGTTAGGTGCTGTTGAATCTGTATCTGACTCATAGTGACCCTGCATACAACAGATGAAACACTATTGTCAGTGCTTCTTTGCTATTCACAGGGTTTTCAATGGCTGATTTTTTTTTTTTTTTTTTTGGAGTAGGTTGCTAGGTCCTCCCAAGTCTACAGCACCTGCTGTTTCCAGGCAGTCTCCAGTCCAAGTACTAACCAGGCCCTACCCTGCTAGCTTCTGAGATCTGATGGGATTGGACACCACAGTGGTATGGCTGCAGGCCCCCTTTTATTTTTTATCTTGAGTCAGGATCTTGCTAAGTTACACAGGCTGCCTTGGTCTTGAATTTGCAATACTCCTGCCTCTGCCTCCTGAGTTGCTAGGATTACAGGCATGTGCCACTGTGCTCAGCTAAAAGTCTTTCTTAATGAGCATCTGTTGGGAAAAAATTAAGTTGGTCATATTTGGCACCCAAAACACTCTCTTCAATTATTGTGAGCCATTATTCCTTATTTTATTATTTTAATATGAATTGCTCCAAATCTATTTGATTATTCTATCCTTCATAAATACCCAACCAAATCTAATGTGATTATTTTATTTCCTTACAATTACAATATGTTTATCTGGAAATAGTTTTGTTTTTGACAAAAATATCTTGTTTTGTGTTTTTCAGAAGTATAGAAAATTATTTTGCATTGTAAATTTTACTTCTGAGTATTTATTTATTATATTTTAATCTAAATATATCTATCTTTGCTGATACATTGAAATATATTCTTAGTTCTGAAGGCTACATGAAATAACTGAGGTGTATGTCACATTTTACTCATTCATTCCCCTTCTCAGTAGACATATAGACTAACTCAAATTTCTTATTACTATAAACAATGCTGCAATGAACACTATCTGATGTAGATGATTACTGTTCATCAATATTGACTGGCTATTCTTGTGGAAGACTGTGCTTCTCCACGAAGTTGAGCTTAGAATTAGTTACATGAATAATTTTGGTTGATAAAATGTTAGCAGAAGTAACACATGCCCCTTCCAGGTGGAGGCCTATGTAAGGTGTGTTTTACCTCTGTCTCTGTGACCAATAATGTTCCAGATAATTTCTACTTTATCAGCCCTAGGTCCTGGGTAATCACTATGATCAAAGCCATCCTGCCATAGTATTGCATGAAGACCACAAATGAAAGATAAACCTTTGTGGTTTTAAGCCAATAGGACGTGGATAATGTTTGTTACTGTAAACCTGTTCTATTCTGAATGATACAGAAAGTGATGTCATCATTAGATGAGACTTTTAAATTATCTGCTTTGAAAGACACTTGAGAGTATTTTGTCTGTAGAAAGAAGAATGAACTCAGTATTTGTAACTGCAGATCACAAAGGTAAATTGTGATGATCTTTAGCATTGTTCACAAATGCCAGTTTTCTTACTCTGGATATGTAGTGTGGCTGAAGGTATTACCCCATTTGGACGTGTCTGCTTGTGAACTTGTGTGCAAATTTCTGGAGGCCACCTATTCAGGATCTGGATTGCTATATTATAACTTACATCATAGTGGACAAGAATGCTTTATTCTCTCTTTGGAAGAGTGAGATATCTTCCCATTTGTGAAATTCTCAGCAGCACTTTATATTTTTCCAATTTCTATCAATCTTTTGGATAAAAATTGGCATATAATTATTGTTTCATTTAGGATTCCACTGAGGGCAAGGGCAATTGAATGCATGTTCAAGTAATCTTAATATCATTTATGGACCAAGCAGGTTTAACTTTTGACCATTTAAGCATTGTGTCCTGTGTCCTATTTTGCTGATTCCCTCATGTATTTTGGATGTTAAATCCTTGTCAGATTTTGATATTGCAAATATCGTGTTCCAGTCTGTCACCCATCTGTTAACTTTGACAATGATGTTCATTAAACAGATATATTTAATTATTATGTAAATGCATCAGTTTTCCTGAAAATATCCTGTAACTTTGGAGTCTTTTAAAAGAAAACTTTCTGCATCCCCAAAGTTAAAAAATACAACCTTCAACTTTATCAATTTTATCATTTTACCTCTTTACCATTTTACTAGTTAGGACTTTAATCCATTTAAAGTTTAACTTTAGTGTAAAACATGAAGTGGGGAATATAACATTTTTTCTTGATATCTTTTCTAAATTATTCATGAATTAGCCACTGATTTTTGATACCACCTCTATCTTATGGTAAGCTCTCACATAAATGGATCCTTTTCTAGATTTTCTTTCTCTCTCAGGTTTCCCATCTTAATATATTGGTCAAAAAACCCAGTTCCATGCTAAACAACTGAAATGATCATATAAACACTTCTATTATTCTCAACTTTACCAGAATAATTGAAAATTTTTGTTATTTGGTATGATTTTGCTTTAGGATTTCTTTAGGCTGTCATCATCATCATCATTTTTCAAAATCAAGTTAATGGTTTCTTTCTATTGCTTGTTTCTAAGTTTTTTTTTTTTTAGCAACATGTATGAATTTTACTGAGTGATTTTTCTCTATTTATTGAAAACACCATATGAACTATCATCCTTAGGGATAATGTACTATACTGTTTGATACAGAGCCATCCAGGAATTTCTGGAATAAACTTGTCATTTTTTAAAAAAGCATGCTATTATATTTTGTTAGCTAACTTAGGGAATATATATATACACACACACACATATAAATATATATATGTATGTGTGTACATATATATATATACATATATATGTATAATATATGTATGTATATGTATATATATATATATATATATATATATATATATATATATATATATGTCTGTATTTGGAGGCTGAACACCAGGGCATGGCATATATTTCCCAAGTGCTCTATTACTGAGCTGCACCCCCACCCTCTTTTTAAATTTTTTTATCTTGAAACAGGGTCTCCCTAAGTTACACAGGCTGCCTCTGGCCTCGAACTTGTGATCCTCCTGCTTCCACCTGCTGAGTCACAGGGATTACAAATGTGTGCCTCCACACCTGGCTTAACCCAGAAAGTTTTGTGTTCATCTTATAAATAAAAATGTCCTAATTCTTCTCTCCTTATTATGACCTTATCTGATTTAATGTAGAGATTATACTAAGCTTTAAAGATGAGTTGGCTAACTTTTATTGCTTTTACATTTTCTAGAGCAACTTGAATATATGGAAGTTATCTATTCCTTTACAGTTTGCTAAACTCACCTACTCAACCATCCAGGACTGAAATGTTTTGAGTGATGATTGGGAGAGGGATTTGGTAGAAGGAAATGTGTTGTTGTTGTTGTTGTTGTGTGTGTGTGTGTGTGTTATTCCCATGATTTCTTTAATGATTTGGAATATTTGGGATTCTAGTTCTTCCTATGCCTGTGTTGACATTGTTGTGTCTTTTTCGGGAAATTTGGTCATTTGATTTAAAACTTTAAATCCAATTCGGTATGTTTTAATTGTCCTTAGTATTTTTTATAACATTAAAAAATCTATTTCCTCCTTTTTAATTGTTTGCTTTCATTCATGCCAAGTTCTGCAGAGCCCTTTCCATGGCACTGGTTTTCGATTGGAGATATTTGCTGTGCCATGAAGTAATATGCCTTTGGTTGTACCACCCTGGCATCTGATCTTGTCAGAGCTTAGAAGCCTAGCAGGTTTGGATCTGGTTAGTACTTGGATGGGAGACTGCCCTGGAACACCAGGTACTGTAGGCTTGGGAGAAGGACCCAGCAGTCCACTCCCAAAACAATCAGCCATTGAAAACTCTATGAATAGCACAGAAGCACTGATGATAGTGCCAGGCATGGCATGGTGTCAGGCAGTGTTTTGTCTGTTGTACATAGGATCACTATGAGTCAGACCCAACTCCATGGCATCTAAAAATAGCATGGCATAATATGGCCCTCCCCAACTGTACTCTCAGAAATATATCCCAAAGCCTTTTGTTAAAGTACACTTTACTTTGGCAAGTAGTCCTTTGTAGCAAGAAGGTTCATGCCTATCTACTTTTCAGTGTTCACTCAACTTATGGAATACTCATTCATGTTGATGGTAAGGCCTTGGTCACTCGTGGCCCTCTTTCAGTATGATGGACTATCTCTTTTTTACCATCCTGCTTGGTTCTTTTATGCCATATTTCTTGTTTCCTGATTGATGTTAGCAGAGCTATATATTCTCCTTTGTGCTTGGCATGTAATAAAATTATTGCCATAATGCTCAAATTGTTGTAAAATATCCCTCATGATTTTTCTTTTACAAAGAGTAAGTTAGTGGTATTTACTGATATTTTGTTGGTATCTTGGTTTTTGTCTTTTTTTCCTTCTCTTTCTTTTATTTTTTTATACAGGGTCTCAAAAAGGTTGGTCTTAAACTTATAATCCTCCAGCCTCATCCTCCCATGTGCTGAGATTACAGACAGGTACCACCAGCCTAGATAGTATTTATCTGTAATGCAGAAAATTCATTTATATGATGCTGATGCTATTTCCCATACCAGAAGGGCATAATTTACCAGAAAGCTATAAAACAAATTTGTTCCACATGGAAGGATGGGGGATCTGAAGCTGACAATAGAAGCAGATCTACAGAATCAGTAAAAGAAAGCTCCATCACAGTCTTCTCAACATATTGATTTTTCTACTGGGGGGCAATAATGAATATATTTTATGATTAAGACATTACATTAGGTCTGTGAGGGATTCTGATGGAATCAGTAGTGGGGACTGTGACAGAGTATGGCTATATACTCATGAAATGCATCTCCTCTTCTTTCTGAGCCTCCTGTTAACTTATGGTCCCAGTTCCCATATGAGGAAGTGAGGTCCTAAGATCACTTCTTGTGAGTGGAAGTGACAAGGGGTGTATGTCCCTCTTAGGCCAAGGCTGTTAAGTTGTGCAGCTTCTCTCTGCTGTCTCTGCTCTTGTTCCTAGTCTGATTCAGAGGATGCAGTGGAGTTTTGTAAGGAGATAGTACAGGCACAAGATGGAGGGAGCAGTCTGGAATCCTGATTGGCTGGGAAAAATAGAGTCCCCACTCTGCCCTATTCCCACTGAGTCACAATGAATTATGATATGAACCACAAATAAATCTTCATTTTATTAAGTCACTGGGGTCATTTGACACATCAGCTATCACCTGTTTAATATAAGGAGTTTAGACAAATAGAGAACATTACAATACAAATTGGAAAGGAAGAGGTGCCATGTGATCAATGAGGAGGAGCTCCTCTTCCTCTTGGAGAATCAAAGTAGATTTTGTTGGAGGACATGAAAACTGCT
>VMDO01018634.1:17149-41842 GCA_007922755.1 Pedetes capensis
GATTGATGGAAAAGAGAGAAGTAAGTTTGGAAAGGCAAAACTCCAAATTCCAATCCAAAAAAAAAAAAAAAAAAAAAAGCTAGAATTTTATTCTCTAGGATTTTTCTTTTTGGAGCTGGTGAGTCAGAAAAATTAATTTTGGAAGGATGTTTAAGATGATTAATTCAGATATGAGCTCAATTGCATTCCATTGTTACAGTAAAGCCCCTAATCATAGCAATGACTAATAGTAGGGTAGAAGACACAGGGAAAAAGTTGTACAAGATGTGAATGGAGGGGTGGTAGAAGCCAGACCATAGCACCATATTCAAGGGGGTTTGTTTTCTTCTAAGTTTCATGGGATATCATTGGAGGATTCCATGCAGAAAAACATACTATGACCTGATTTGTATGTTTTTTTAGAACAGGGCTAATATGTGGAGGAGGGAAGTATGTTGGTAGGAGTGAATGTGCAGCACTGATAAGGAAGTAATGATTGAAGTGGGGCAGGTGCTCTGAAAGAAATCAGAGCCCTAGTTTCAGGATATTCATTTTGGGAGACTGATACATTTGTAGAGCAAAGTCAAGAAATTAACCACAATTTTATAATTCCTCAAAGTAGAAGTACAAGAGCAAAGAAGCAAATGAATTAATAAATACAAAAATAAAGGAAGCAGAATAATAGCAGGAAAAATCATTAGCTAAGTAATCTTTCCTAGACATGAGCACAGACTTGAAAACATCTCATAGAAGCTGACCTGTATACACTATCTAACCCACCTCCATCTACCCCCTGACCCTCTATATTTTTCTTTATAGTACTCATCTCCAACTAAAATAATATAATCTATTTCACTCCTATATTGTCAGTTTTTCCAAATTCCATGTGAATGCATATGAGATCCAAGAGGACAAGGAACCACTGCTATGTCATCAGTGCTCATGATAATGCTTAAATAAAAGAACCTCAGCATGGAATGGGATGGAGTTTAGCTCAGCTGGTAAAGTGCCACTCTGAAGTCTCTGAGGCTCTGGGTTAGATCCCCAGCACTGCAAAAACAGTTGAAAGCCCTATGAGGGTAACTATGACTAGGACACTATTCGATGGCACCTAACAACAACAGCATGGACTAATGGAACGAGCATGACCTTTGAACTCACACAGGAGTATATCCAAATTTTAACCTTTTCTGTATCTATTATATAATCCTAGGTACGCTAACCAACCTCTCTGAACCTTGTTCTTCATCTATAAAATAGTATAATTACTCTAGTGTGATCTAATGTATATAAATATGTTACCTGACTAACACTTATAATCCTATTTTTTTAATCATCTTTGATTTGATGAAAGGATTTCTTTCTGGAATTCTTATTTTTTTTCTAGAATTCTTCTCTAGAATTACGTTTCATACCCTGAAATTGGCTGTGACTAACTTGTACACCTGCTTATGTTCCATCCATCTCTATTCTATTAAAATAAATAATTTCATCGTTTTTCTCTTTGCTTTTCTTGAATCTTGCTTCCTACCTACTATACCACACTGAGACAGCCAGAACTTGTTTAACTGCATGGCGTTGCCTAGCAATGTCATGCTCCTCTCATGCTCTCACTCGGTTATGGTAACTGGACTCCTGCTACTGATGCTTCTATCTTCATATCTCAATATAGCTAGTCTTTTAATAACCATTAGTAAAGACATTCTGCTTTTATTAGATGAAGGTCTTATAGAAGACTTGCCATTGTTATTCATTCTAATAGGATTAGGCTGAACCATTTCTCTCTCTTTTCTCTAAATCACTCAGGTTCTGTGTTTAAAAGGTCAATTACATTTATTTCAAATTGGTAAAACAAACATTTCCTGTGCATCCTGAAAATAAAATGACCCAATGAACAGTCTCTTGAGAACATTTTAAAAAATTAAAGATCTTTCTAGCACTGAAATTTTCCTCTCCAACCTTAGGACTGTATTGAAAGTGATATTGAGCAGACGGTAGTATCTGAAATGGATCCATACCCAAGAAGCTGACACTAGGAGGGAGATGAGTGAGGTGACCTGGCCCTGTTATTGTATCCTTCACCACTAAATGATCACCTCAGCCGTGCTATGAGTTTGCAGCTACCACACAGAAAAGGCAAATGCTCACTTAGCATAGAACACGGGAGGTGGGCCAGATGTAGTAAATATAACTGGAAAGAGAAGACATTTCAAAACACTAATCTGTGGATGACAAGGTGATCTCAAAGAACCAATTGATGGTCAGCCCATTTTTAGAAATCCTCAGTGCAAGAATATTCAGGTGCAATAAAATTATTTGAAGTGTCTCCTCCTGCATGGAAATGGGATTTAGTTCCTTACCAAGGACTTAATAGAGCCCTCAGAAGCCTAAACTCTTACGTATAGAGTCAAGAATTGGACCCAGGCCTGACAGATCGCCTACATTTATTTACCACACAATACAACATGGGTTACAAAGTCAAATGCCTAATAGGACCAAAATGGAAAGGGTGCACCTGTTTAAAGTGTCAGCTCCTACTTATTTCTGTGTGCATATTGTCTGTTGGAGTGCAGACCTAGTGAAGCCAGATCTATTTGCTTTTTTTTTTTTTTTCAATTTCAATTTATTTTTAAGCTGGTACATAGAAACATAAAAATTGTACATATTTTTGGGGAACCATGTGATACTTCAATACCTACTTGCTTAAAGACAGGCTGGTTTTCTGAATTTTCTTTTGTAATATCTTGATTTTTAAAACACTGATAGTTAAGTAAAACAAATGTGTCCTTGGAACAGTGCAGCACAGGGTCCAGCATTCTGTGACTTCTGGGTATAGTTTCTGCTATTTGTAGGCATAGTCTGAATGAGACAAAGTTTATTTCTGGAGGGTCTTCAGAAAAAGTGAAGATATGCTCTGAATGAGAGGCTGCAGGTCAAAGGCCCTCTGACAAAATTGACTTTCAAATAGAGAAAATATACATAATTCCTATAACAGAGACATTCCTTACCCACAGGAGGAAATGAGGGCAGGAGGACAGCAGGAAGTGTCTAGGGAAGAAAATTAGGAGAGAAGAAGGAGGAAGAATGGCAGAGGGAGAGGAGAGGACATGAGAAGGAAGGTGTGGTAACAGCCTGTGGAGAGGTCACAGGGTCGGCTTTGTGAAGCAGTCCCTCTGTCCCACACTAGGCAAAGTTAAATCCTGCTATGGCTTTGATCAGCTCTGGAAACCTAAAAACTCCTTTAGATAAAACACTGGCCTTGGGCTTCAATTTTTTGTAAACTCATTACCACTAAGAAGGGAAAATAAAACTCAACATCAGCAATATTCACTCTCCTTTCTCTGCCTCTGCAGGAATCTCATCCTTGATTAACTACTGTGTCTCCCCGCTTCCCCTGAGAGGAGACTGGTGTTTTGCTATAAGCAAGGAGGTCTAAGTGATATCCTGCCTTCATTAAAAGAGATGTATCCCTGTCCATGAATATGTTGTTACAGTGCTTTCCTCCTGACAACTGGAGTAAAAATCTGGCACTGCCTAGTAAACGTGGTAAAGGCAGTAAATTATGTATCCTTCACAGAAGCTCTCTGAGTCCCACTCCTCCCTCCCCATGGCATCTTCTCAGGCCCAAGAATCCATCTTTGGTTCTATTGTAGTTCTCACATGATGGTTGATGAAGGCAAATAAACAGGTATAATCCTTCACAAGATATTTATGATTTCCAAGCTTTGAAGGTGAATGTAGCTGGCTCTAGGACCCAAAGGAGTATAGCAAAAAATTCCTAGGACAGGGATTCATTCAGTAGAGAAAACAGCAGACAGGTCCTGGAGATTATCCAGGCAATATAGAAAAGTCCTGCTGGTAAAAGCTGGTAGTCTGGGAAACAGTATACCATCTGAGGATTCAATCCCACACTACAGATCAAGATTATCATTTTAGAACCTTTAAAGTGCGACAATATTCTAAGGACAGGAAGGTGTGTTGGTAAAAGAATGGAAGCTGTATTGGGAGCAGAGATATGATGATGGGTGCTAAAATCTAGCTGTTGAATACAGAGCCTGAAAGCCATCTCAAAACTGATGGTATGTTAAGCTTCTGAGCTCTTGGAAGTGCCTAGATCACTGCAAAATGGCACTGTTGCAAGCAGAACATTTCCTCTTCAAAATACCTGCATCCTAATTGCCCAAACCTGTGAATATGTTACCTTATATGGCAAAAGATACTTTACAGATGTAATTAAAGATTTTTGAGATAGGGGGATTATTTTGTATTATCTACTGTTGTTGTTGTTGGGTGCCCTCAAGTCAGTATCCAACTCATAGCGACCCTATGTAAAACAGGTGAAACACTATTGTCAGTGCTTCTCTGCTATTCATAGGGTTTTCAATGGCAGATTGGTTTTTGGGAGGGGCTTGCTGGGTCCTTCTCCCAAGCCTACAGCACCTGCTGTTCCAGGACAGTCTCCCATCCAAGTACTAATCAGGCCTGACCCTGCTTAGCTTCCGAGATCTGACGGGATCGGATGCCACAGGGCTACGGCTGCAGGCATTATCTAATTAGGCCCAACATAATCCCAAGTGCCCTTATAAGTGGGAAACAAGAATGGAAGACTCAGAGAGATTTAAAGATATATTGCTGCTTGCTTTGATGAAGAAAGGTGCCTTTGGCCAAGGACTGCAGGAAAATTCTAGAAATTGGTCAAGTCAAGAAAATCAGTTGTCTCCTAGAGCCTCTGGGAGGAATGCAGTCCTGCCATCAAGTTGGTTTTATCTCAGTGAGGCACTTGGGCTTCTGACCTACAAAACTGTAAGAAAAACGGCTTCTGACCTACAAAACTGTAAGAAAAACTATCTGTGTTATTTTAAACAGCTAAGTTTGTGGCAATTTGTTACAGTAACAAGGGGAAAATGAACACAGTGGCCAACACATTTTACTTTTAAAAAACAGAAATCATTCCACTTCACACAAAACCCTATTATTTCTGACATCCTAAAATCAAACAAATTGGAAGTTCTTTAATGGCTGGTTTTGTGCTTGTCCTGGGAGGAGTTGATTGGAATGGCATTGTGCTGCCTTCTTTGGATGATCATGGACTCTAGCTTCCACCACTCCCTACAGTTTATTGTACCATCTCTCTTCAGTTTTATGCCACATGTATGCGTTTGGATAATTGAATTTAAGCTCCTTGCCCTAGCCATTGTAGATCATCCTCTCTGACTCACAGTAGGATTGGCTTCAGAATGGAGTCAAGCTACATTAGCAGGCTGTTGTTAGGTGAGCCCAGTTCAAACACTGGAAGAACAAGGGACCAGTACAATGTACTAACCATTACTTGCAGAATGATAGGCAATGGAGTTTTTACCTGGCTTCTTTTAATAGATTAGAGTGGGTAGTCCCCTGTGAGTTTTTTAATTTTCAGGTTAGCCTTGTCATTAACTCATTAAGTTTTAGAGCCAGCTTGGCCTGTTTAAGACTCCTGCACACTCCAGCGTCTGTGGAATTCTGCCCACAGTTCTCCTCTGGGGGAAACAGCAGAGCTGGTCCTGGTTACCTACAGCTCTGCTGTCAGGTGTGTGGAGTCTGTATGGCGATGGGTACAGGTACAATGTACAACTGATGATGGCAGCTCAGAATTGCACTTCTTACGGAACGTGGAGTTGATCACATTATCAAAGAGCCTCCCTGACTACAGGTGAGTAACATGGTATAAAACTAACGGCCCCAACTGGCTTATTCTCCTTGCCTCCGTTATCCAGTGTGGCAGTATTTGGGGAGCATTTGCTTTGCTGCGTCTAACATAACAGTATCATGGTGAGTTTCCCAGGATTTTATTGGCAGTGATGTGAAATAGCTGTTTTTTTTTTTTCTCTCCAACACTATAATTTTCCATGTTCTGATCCTGCAATCATAGCACCATTTGTGTTAACTCAATTGCTTTGTCGCTTTGGTAAAGACAGCCCACACATAATGGCAATTTAAAAAATCATACAATTTTAATAATTGAGTGACTAAGACCCAACATGTCTGATACAGGAAGCTCATAATATTTAGTAATATGATTTTGAAAAGATAATAGAGGGTAGAGAAATGAGTACGACAGGGAAATGATAACACTTTCTTAAAGTGCTGCTATTAAGCAGGCATGACAAGCCCAGCTGCTTACCTACAATATTTAGCAAAAAACAAGACCCTTCTGAGCTGGTGCGAGGGGCAGCTGGTGTGCAGTGAGGGTAATGTGGTGGTGAATTTGTTTCTTTTCCTGTTTCCTGCTGCCTTTGTCTATAAGAAACCATTTACCACTCCTCAGTCCCTCACTCTTCAGTCTTTCTCCTTGCTCCTGAAGGCTGGGTGGAGCTAAAGGGCAGTAGAACCTACTGCCATTTAAGTGTTATCTTTAATTTTTTCTACTTGGAGCACTGGTTTTCAAACTGTTTTGTTTTGTTTTTCACAAAGCCCCAGTCCATTCTTCAGAGAAATATTTCCTGGATGTGCAATATATAATACAAATAAAAGTAGCACACTCTGAATAGTTAGAGACACACATGCATCCTTACAACCCAGGCTTTCTCTTTTCTCCCCAACTAGGGACATAGGAGAAAATGTTTGAAATCCATTTGCTTAGCATTTGCTGAGAAAGCTTGAAGATGCTTTGAAAAGATGTTTCCAAGAGTTGCTTCAAGTCACAATTTCTAATTCAACTGATCTTCTGAAAATTCTATGATTTGAACATTGCCTGTGAGTTAGACATGTTGTTGTTGTTGTTGTTAGGTGCTGTCGAGTCGTGTCCGACTCATAGCTCTACCAACTGAGCTAAATCCCAGCCCGTGAGTTAGACTTAGAGGGCCTTATTCAGATTACGAGGGCATTTCTCATATGATTATTTAGCAAATGCTTTGCTTGTTTGGTAAACTAGACAGAAGTCTCAGAATTATAAAAAAACTCTCTCAATGATCTGTAATAATCATAATTTATTTAAAACAATATCCCTGAGACTGAAGAATTGTCTGTAAAAATTTCAGAATTCTAGGCACATGCTTTTCTCTAATTTTGGTTTCTCCCTACAGCTTTATGTGAAATGACTTCTACTTTGTTTTAACATTCAGAGATTGTGAAAGATCGATTTTTAGCTATCTTTCCTTAAAGCTGCATGCACTTTGGGGTCTTCTCTCTCAATTAACCAAAAGTGTAAAAATAGTACTCAGGTTACACAGCCTCAAGTCTTAGCTCTGCTGCTTTCATTAGAGGCCACTCAAGCTCCAAGAGGCTAATCGAGTTTATAAGGGCATAAGTTGTTCTTTTCAACTAATATGTAAAAATTAAAATATAACTAAACTACTGAAGGAAATTAGAAAAGCTTTAGGTGAGATGATCTTAATTTTGATATAGGAGTTGTAATGGGTTGAAGTTTAACCCAGGTCACCAGTCATCAGGTAGATAATTTCATTTATCTGATGTCAAAACCAAAACCAAATTTCACTTTGCCTAGTATTTCTGCTCTATTCACAGGCTACTTTGGTATTGTAGGAGAGCTTAGATGATGTCTCCTTGGAAATAAGAGCTTACTGTAAAATTAAAGAAAGCATCCCTGTTTTATTCTTGATTCCAGGATCAAACACGGAAAGTAAACTTAAGGCAATCTCAACACTTCAGGGCTTTAGTTGCTCTCTGAGGGAAAATCACCTCAGATGTGTAGGTTGCTTTAGAGAAAGAAGGGTGCTAATAGAGGAATTGCCTGTCTTACTTCAATGCTGTAGACAGTGAGTGGCCAATTTACTCAGACCCAAGGGCGGTGAGCATAGACAGGTGGCTTTCAATGCCCAGCTCAGCTCAAAGTCATGAGAGTAGATCAGAGACTAAATGGTGGCAGTTTCTGTCACTGTCTAAATTATACAGATATTATTGCCAGACATTTAGGCACACAGTAGGAGAGGAGAAATCTCCTATTCTTTTGCAAGCCTGATTCAGTTTCTCTTTTCTTGTGCCATGTCGTTCAACTGCCTCTCAAATAAACTATAACAAACTGTCAGATTAGCCTACAAATGTTCCTAAATGATTGGCTGATTGGCTTTTTTTTTTTTTTTTTTTTGGTGGTAGTGGTGTTTGAACCCAAGGCCTCATGCATGCTGGTCAAGTGCCCTACCACTGTACCACACCCCAAACACTTTTACATTTTTTGTTTTGAGACAGGGTCTTCCTAAGTTATGCAGGCTGCTCCTGGTGATCTTCCTGCCTCAGCTTCCCGAGCCACTGGGATTACAGGCGTATGCCACCATACCTGGTCCATTGGCCTTTTCTGAGCCTCTTAAATAATGTTCTATATTGACTTGAAATTTAAGTCCTGAAATGTACATAAATAGTTACTTTTTTGCGGTGACTGAAATCAAGTTATTTCCTCTATTTAGAAGATTCTTCTCTATTTAAATTTGTCTAAACCTTGTTGTGGGGCTGGGGTTTAACTCAGTTGGTAGAATGCTTCACTGCTCTCTCTGAGGGGCTGGATTTGATCCCCAGCACCACAAAAATGGGAGACAGACCTGGCAGGCCACTCCCAAAGCAATCCCCCAAACAATTAGCCATTGAAAACCCTATGAGGGTTGCTATGAGTTGGACCTGACTCTCCAGCACCTAACAACAATAAACCTTGTGCCTGCAGTCATACCACTGTGGCGTCCAATCCCGTCAGATCTCTGAAGTTAGGCAGGGTCAGGCCTCATTAGTACTTGGATGGGAGACCCCCTGGGAACACCAGGTGCTGTTGGCTCGGGAGAAAGCCCTGGTGACCCACTCCCAAAAAACAATCAGCCATTGAAAACCCTATGAATAGCGGAGAAGCACTAACCGTACTATTTCACCTATTGTATGTAGGGTTGCTATGAGTGGGACACCAA
Organism: Pedetes capensis; assembly: GCA_007922755.1. NCBI lineage: Eukaryota > Metazoa > Chordata > Mammalia > Rodentia > Pedetidae > Pedetes > Pedetes capensis. The sequence goes on from VMDO01018634.1 coordinate 26,014, forward strand.
GTTGATGGCACCTAAAAACAACAACAAACCTTGTTGTGTCTGCAGCCATAGCTCCCTGGCATCCAACCCTCTCTGATCTCAGATGCTAAACGTAGTTATTCCTTGGATAGGAGCCCATCTGGGAATTCCAGGTGCTGCAGGCTGCAGGGAGAAGGACCTGGCAATCCACTCCCCCAAACAATCCACCATTGAGACCCCTATCATAACTGAGAAGCCCTGTCAATAGTGTCAGGCATGGCACAGTGTCGGGGAATGTTTTGTTCTGTTGTATACAGGGTCACAGAATCGGACCTAACTTGATAGCACCTAACAACAACAACAATCCTTATTGTAATAGAATTCTCAAGGACTACTATCTCTCCCTATAAGAGAATTGAACCTCCATACTCCACTGGAAGACATCACTTGTAAATTGCTTTGACTTATGAAATGTGAATGAAAATTATTTAAGCAACTTCTGAACAGCAACCCTTATTCTTTTTCCTCTGCCATCAGATAGCTGCGTCTCACATATAGCATAGTCTAATGACTTAGTTACATAATAAAAAGGACATGCAGTTGAACCACAATAGACATAATACAAGGAGAAAAAGGAAATTATTGTTGGGATTGCTTGTTATCACAGTATAGTGTAGCATAAACTGACTAATGTACTTTTTCGTATTTCAAAGCCAATTCAATGTCATCTCTCCCATGAATGTTCTTATTTCTGTAAGATGATACCAGCGGCTTTGTAATTTTCTACTTCAAAAGTTATTATTACATTGTAAAGTTATTTAGTCTTTCTAAGCTTTAGTCACTTTAACTGGAAAATGAGAAGCATACTAACAACTCAGGAACTGTCACAGATTTAACATGGTTCATGTAACGCTCTTAGCACTCAGTAATTAACTATCATTATTTATCTTTGTGAGCTTTCCATTCCTTATTCTTCATAAGTGGGATACTGCCTTGCATTTAGGAAATTCTCAATAATTGTTGAATAAGGGAATGCTTATTGATATGTGGGCTGAGATTTAGCTCAGTTGGTAGAGTGCTTCTCTGCAGTCTCTGAGGTCCCGAGTTCAATTCCCGGCACCGCAAAATGGGAGAAGGAAGTGGCAACCCCCTCCCAAGGCAATCCTGAAACAGTCAGCCATGGAAAACCCTATGAGGGTCGCTATGAGTCCGACTCGACTCGGTGGAACCTAACATCAACAACAACTATTGATATGCATCCCCTTTTGCTTTCTTCTTCAGAGGTGAGAGTGAAGGCCATCACTGATCTCCTAGAAGGTGTGTCCTAGAATTTATCTTAGACCAGACAACTTTAGGAGAGAAAAGCATAGTCTCAATTTTCAAGCCACTTTGATTCCTTGAGGAGCCAGACAAGAAGTCAGAAAAGGATTTCCTAGTCTCCCAACTGGCAGAGGATATTTAAGATCCTCTTCCTTGTTGAATGAGGAATAAACTCATGTTTTTGCTCACATGTTTTCTGTCACCCTTAGCCAGAAAGCCCTATATGAAATACCTGAATAATTGTTATAGATCATATCCTTGTTATTATCAAAGAGGAAGGATGATTGTAAAATAATAAAATGTAAGGATGGTATAATTCCCTAAATCCTTTTATAAAATCTCTTCATTTCATGTAAGGAACACTCATGCTGCTTTTTTATGCTTGCCCTTATGGTAATTTCCTTTTCCTAGTCACAATTAAACCTGCTTTTTTATGGCTCCCCAAAGTGTTCTTTTTCTAATAGTTGCTCACCCATCTGTGCATTTGTATGCCATCCTGTAATTCTGGTTTCTAGGCACAGAAAAAATTTGTCTCCAATGATACTGACTGTAGGACAGATAATATAAATCAACTTCTTAGTGATTATGTGCTAAGCACTATCTCTGTGGATGGTACAATTCAGAGGATAAAGAGCAATATTAAAGAGATGTATAATTAGAAATTTAGTTACCTAAGTCCACACCACTATATTGTCAGACTTCTTTTGTATGCCTCAGAGAACTGATCTAGAAAGATGAAAACCATTCCATCAATTATTTGTTGACTTATTGTTGTTGTTAGGTGCTGGTAAGTTGGGTCCAACTCATAGTGACCTCATAGGGTTTTCTGTGGTGTGTGCTTTACATTTCTAACTCAGTTTGGCCTTCCTTGGGTTCCCCATACCTCCTGAGCCCTTTGACTCCCACTCAGACCTCTTTTATGGGTCCTTTTTTCTCACAGAAGCCCTTTGCCTCCTCCCTTCCTCGGCAGGCCCTTTTCCTGCCTTTCCTTAGAGCCCTTTGCTCCTTTTCTTCATGACAGGCTGCTTTCCTGCCCTTCCTCGGTGCCCTTTGGCCTCTTCACAGGCCTTTCTCTGGCCCTTTCTTACAGAAGCTCTCGGCCTCCTTTCTATGTTAGGCTTTGGCCCTGCCAAGGTGCTTTTCGCCTTTCTATATCTTCCCATTGCTGGGAGGTTCCATTCTTTATGCTCTCCCGTGCCTCTCTCTGGTGGTCTTTCCTAAGTATATGCCTCCCCTACATGCCTGCGCAGACTGGTCCCCAAACTTAGGGTCCCTGCCTAGGGATGCATATACCTATTCCCTATCACAGGCTCTCCCAAAATGGCACTTACTTCTATTGCTACAGACAGACCCGCTGGCCTTCTGTCTATTGCTCATGGTCCCTGCACGTTGTCCTCACAGCCTGTAGTACGGCTTCCTGTCCAGCATTCTGTGAAGCACAGCTGTTTCTATTCCTCTTCCAAGCACCCTTCTCAGGAGAGGGCTTTCTGCTTTTCCTTTCTGTTCCCCGTTTGGGATGGGGATTTCTCCTTTTCTAGGGTCCCCTCTCGGGATGAGGGTCTTTATCCACACCCCATCTGGGTCCCTGCTCTCAGGACTCCCGCAGTGTTTTTGCAGGGTCCCTGTTCGGGTGCCACCTCTATGTGGGGCGTGCACCTCACAGTCAGGCCCAGATGTTCGGATGGGTGGCACCGCCAAGCACACAGATACTAAACACAATTCACTTGGGACCCTCGTGTGAGGGGTGTGGACTCCTGCAGCCCTCGGGACACTGGTGGAGATGGGAAAAAGGAAGAGCCTTGGGTGCTTTTGCCTTTCTGGGACAAACACATCTCTTTATTTCTCTGCCCTTTATCAGGGCAAGGTGTACAGCTTTAAGTGCTAGCAGCTTTTATACAGCCCCAAGGGCAGATGCTTCCATGTTGGCGGTCTCAGCAGAGAGTGAGTTCTTTCCTTGTTGATGATCATGGCAGGAGAGTGTTCTTTCCTCACTGAAGGTCCAGGCAAGAGAGTGGAGAGAGCTGTTTCCTCATCAGTGGCCCGGGCAGAAAAAAAAGGTCTTTCCTTGTTGGTGGTCGAAGGCCTGGGTGAAAAAAGGGTCGAGCTGCCACAGTACAGCTCCTTATATAGCTTGCCCATGGAATGGCCTGAGCCAATCAGCTTTGAGTCCAATTGCCCAATCAGGTTCAGGGGATTTGTGAAGGGTTTTGTACAAACGTCCAATCAAATTACTTTCATTTTCGCTAGATTTCTAATTTACAAACCAGATATTTAAAAGCCATTTTCCCAGTTTTGGGGCTTTGCCAACTTCCTCCCAATTTCTCCTTACAGTTTTCAATGGCTAATTGTTTTGGGATTGCCTTGGAAATGGATTGCCACATCCTTTTCCCATTTTTGCAGTGCTCTGAATCAAACTTGGGACCTCAGAGGCTGCAGAGTGATGCTCTACCAGCTGAGCTAAATCCTAGCCCTTTTTGTTGACTTGTTGTTGTTAGGTGCCGTCGAGTAGGTATCTGACTGATAGCGACCCTCATGGGGTTTTCAATGGCTGACTGTTTCGGGATTGCCTTGGGAGTGGATTGCCAGGCCCTTCTCCCATTTTTGTGGTGCTGGGAATTGAACTCGGGACCTCAGAGACTGCAGCGCAGCGCTCTACCCACTGAGCTAAATCCCAGCCCTTTTGTTGACTTAGTGGGTATTATTTTGCCCAAGGAACAAGGCTTACTGCTGTAACAATACTATCAAGTAGTATGTACAAAGTCAAGTGCTAAATTATATGGCATGGAGGATGAGTGCAATAGAAATCAACTAAATGATCTAGCAAATTAATGGAGTAGCTACTGTTCTGCAGATACAAGGGATCATCTTCATGTTTAAGGACCTTGGTGGTGATGAGAAACAAAGTCAGATTGCTGGTCAACTTGATAAGAGCAGCAAAAATACAGATATAAGAAGAGGTATAGCAGAGTGAGAGATTTCCTTGGAAAGATCACAGATGGCTCTGCATAGGAGTTCCACTGAAGGAGGTTCATGAAGGACTAGCCATTGTAAGGAAAAAGAACAACATGGAAAGATTAGAGCCCTCACATGAGATAGCATCAGAGATGAAACAGTAATATGTGTTTGAAGAAGTAGATCCCTCAGAACTGTTGAGTGTGAGAGAGTTGGATTGGGAGAGGACTGCAAAAGGCCTCTGTATAAGGACTGAAATGTATTTTGTAATTCTCAAGGTGGCAATTTTGATTGACTGGAAGATATGAATAGAGGAAGAGAGTCAGATGTTTCAGAAAAAAGATCAGGAGGGATGGAGAGGGTAGTCAGGTAGTAGGATGAAGGTGAAGAACAAGTTTTTTGGGTTCAACTGGTTCCACTGAGACCAATCACAGTTCACTTGTCCTAGTTTGGCCTTAGTGATTAATGCACAAAGATGTGAAAGTTCCTTGAGAACAGGCCCATTAATTTCCACATAATTAATTAATTTCCATTAATTTCCATGCTTAGGATCATGCTTAATGAATGCTTGGAAAAAGAACAAATTCAATCAATCTTTCTTTTCAGTCATATTTACTCAATGCTGCCTATGAGACACTTTTGTCAATTTTGCCCCTCCTGCTTTGATTCACACTGATAATAATTAACATTCACATCATGTCAGTGATGGGCCAGAATGCCCTAAGTAAGTCCTGTGTATTTGTCACCTCATAACAACCCTAAAAGAAGCTGGTGCCACATATGAGGTCCCTCCTAATAGCTTTCTGAGGGAAGTTGTTGTTTTTGTTAGGTGCCATCAATTTGAAAGAGTCAGATCCAACTCATAGGGACCCTATATACAACAGATGAAACACTCCTGACACTATGCTGTGCCCCACACTATTGTTAGTGCTTCTCTCCTATTCATAGGGTTTTTAATAGTAGATTGTTTTGGGAGTGTGCTGCCAGGTCCTTCTCCATATCCCACAGAACCTAGTATTCCCAAGCGGTCTCCCATCTAAGGACTGTCCAGGCATACCCTGCTTAGTTTCTGAGATCAGGTGGAAATGGATGCCAGGGCTGCAGACTCGAGCCATGTAGTAGAGATAAACACATCTGAGACACATTATGAAACTTTTCCAATTGGGGGAGGTGAGATTGAATCCAGACAGTTCTGGTCCTAAGTCTTAGTATCTAATCACCAGGCTCTACTGGTTACTAAAGGTAGCAAATCTATTTGCTGATGGAAACAATGGTACAAGTATTAGTACATAGTTTGCTTTATAATAACTTTCCTATGTCTATGGCTCTTAGCAGTGTCTTATACCATTTCAGAAGGGACATGGCAGAGTAGAAGGAGAATTTGCTATAGAGTCACATGTGCTACTTGTATAGTTTTTGGTCAGGCACTTAAAATCAGCTAATTTTCCATGGTTCATTTGTAAATGGGAATGGAAATTTAAACATTACAGTATGTTTTGGTCTGAAGATTATGAGTAATTCAGGTAGAATTTTTTGGCATACAGTGAGCTCTCAATAAACATTAGCCATTAGAATTAGTTGTTCTTGCAAACATAGCAGCCACCTGCTTCTCTTGCATCCAAGGCTTGGATACTTTTGAGAACAGATTAAGTACTAAATAAAGGCTGGGCAAGTGGTTGATTTATATTCTTTGCCTTGCCTGGAGGAAGACATCCCAGAACAATATGTTACTATTAGTCACTTTTGTCTAATTTGTACATAGTCTCTTTAATAATGATTTTCATTTGCATAGCACTTTCTATTAAACAGAGTTAGTTTTACCAATATGAGCAAGACTTATAAATACTTGTGTGATGGCAAGACTGTTTTCTATTAAATTTCTTTTCAGGTTAAAAATGTTTAGTAATTTAACAAACAAACCAAACCTAGAATATTCAGATACTGCAGTAACTTATTGTCTTGTTGCAGGAGTATGGTTTGGAAGTACCAGTATTTTTTGCTTCTTATGACAACTTCCAACTGAAGTCCACTGCTGAAATAAAAGGCCATTGACTTTGTACAAATTATTTCCATGTTCATTATTCTTCTACCTTATTCTCAGGGTAGGATAGTGCTTGGCATTAACTTGTTATTTGTCTACTTAAAATACTCCAGATCTGGTAGTTAACAGAAGACAAGAAATTCGGTCTCCAATGGTACAACTTAAAATAAACTGTTGCAAAAGGCAAGTCACACCATTGACATGAACCAAAGCCTACTATATTCTGACGCGAAAGAAACCACTGATATTTGTTAACATAATAACCAGCTCTGTGGCTTGCCAGTATTTTATTTTACAACCTAAACACACATAATTTTTGTTCCAAAGAGTAAAGGGATCTATTTATATAATGTGAGCATTTTTTTTAACTCAAGCAACAGATAATGAGACAGTCACTAATCCCATGTGGCAAATCCTACTCAAAATGTAGTTTTTCTCCTCTTGCAGCCAATCTGTTGTTTGTTATTGTATTTGTTATTTAGTACTCTTTCAAAAAATGGGTAAAGAGTCCTAGCCTTTTGGTCTTCAAGGCAGAAAAATGCTGTAGTACTTGTTCCTCCTAGAGATCACCATATGTAGAACAGATTATCCAAAGCTGTTTCCCTAATTCTCCTCATTATTTTTTCCTCTCTTATTTTCTTACAACATAGGTGGTCTCCCTGAGGCTTTCCCACCAGCTAGTTTGTATATTTTTGCTAGTTACTTTTCTTTTCTGAGCTTCATGTTTAAAAAGTCTATAATATGGGAGAGTGGTTAGAAATATTATTTTCCCAGCTTTAAATCATACACAGTTTGTCATAAGACATTATGTTTTAACAATTTGATTTTTCTCAATAAATATTGCTTGAGTTGAAGTCAATCAAAAGATGTAATTTAGTTTCTGTGGACAAAACTACAACGTAGGTTATTGCATTGGTTTTCTATTGCTGCTGTAACAAATTACCACAGAGTTAAAGACTTAAATGATACAAATGTATTATCTTACAGTTCAGGTTAGAAATCGTTTATGGGTGGCACTTGAATAAAATCAAACTCTTGGCAGGGCTATGCTCCTTCTGGAGACTCGAAAGGAGAATTCATTCCCCAGCCTTTTCTAGCTTCTAGAATTCATCTCAATCCTTGGCTCGTGTCCTCTTTCCTCCATCTTTAAAATCAGTGACATTGCATCTTTCTGTGACTCTTTTCCTCAGTCACATTTTCCTCAGGTTGATTCTGCTTTTCTGCCTCCCCCTTCTACTTGTAAAGACCTTTATCACATTTTGGCATAGCCCAGATAATCCAGAATAATCTTCTATTCCAAGGTTAGAATTAGTCTGCAACTTTAACTACACTTTACCATGTAACCTAACATATTTGCAGGTTCTAGGGATTAGGACATGAACATTTCGAAGAAATGACATTATTCTACCTGTGAAAGTTGTATGTGCATTTATTCCTTGCATAGGGGATTCACCTGGGAATACCAGGTGCTGCATGCTAAGGAAAAGGACCTGACAATCCAGTTGGCTATTGAAAGCTCTGTGAGTCACAGAGAAGCACTGACATAGTGTCAGGCATGACAGTGTCAGTGAGTATTTCACTTTGTTGTACATAGGGTCACTATGAGTTGGACCTGACTCAACAACAAAAAACAATAATTTTTAAAAAACAATTATGTGCCAGGCATCAAACAATTATGTGTTAGGCACTGGGATATACTAGAGGGCAAAACTGAATGTGAGCTCCAACATTTTGGAATTTAAAGTGAAGCGACATGATGTAGGTGAGATGATGATAGATGATTGTTATATTGCAACTGCAATAAGGAAGGAATGATACTATGAGAGCCTATAAAAAGGTCCTTTGACTTATTTTAAGTCATTTAACTCATGATAATTCTATTAAGTGACTGACATGACAATTTTACTATTCAATATTGGTTTGTCCAACTACTTGTTTAATGTAAAAAGATTGTCTTCACCTTGGCAAAAAATAGTAATAGAGATTAATGATCGTTCAGGCATACTTCGGAGTATTTAATCAGAAACTGAGTATGATATGGCCCCCATATAAAATCTTATATGTAAATAAAAGGTTATGCATAACCCTTTATTAAAACATTGTATATGAGTGAAAAAAGTGTCAAGTTATTTTTTCACACAGAAGTAAATCCAGGCATGGGAAAGATACCCATTCCCATTGCCCACACACTATATACATTTTTACTTCTAAAGGAAGTTTTTGTGTGCTCAAGAATTTTAAAAAGTAATTGGTTGAGTTCTCAGAGCTGTTAACCTTAAGCCATAACTCACTGTTTAAATCTATAAATGAATGAATGAATGAATGAATCTCAAGGGCAAAAGAGATTTAGGCTCCAGTTCCACTTCTGCTACTTATAAAAAGGGAATCTAAGGACACTACCTTCATAAAACCCTTAATTTCCTCATCTGCAAAATGGATTTAGCAATTGCACTCTGTCATAGGGGACTTGTGGGGAGAGGATTGCTCCTTTTCTATGAAATTAGACCCCTTCCACTGTTTCCTCTTGTCTTAGCTGATGACGGCTACCACCATGTATCCAGTTATTATATGAGAAGCTACACCTCATCCTTAATGCTCCCTTGCCTATTGTCCTCCTCATCCCCAGATCATGCCAAAATCACAACCCTTATGTCTGTCAGAGCCTGCAGCTGTAGCCCTGTGGCATCTGATCCCGTCAGATCTCGGAAGCTAAGCAGAGTCGGGCCTGGTTAGTACCTGGGTGGGAGACCGCCTGGGAACACCAGAAGCTGTAGGCTTGGGAGAAGGACCTGGCAACCCCCTCCCAAAAATGAATCTGCCATTGAAAACACTATGAACAGCAGAGAAGCACTGACAATAGTGTTTCCCCTGTTGTACAGAGGGTCGCTATGAGTCGGATACTTACTCGACGGCACCTAACAACAACAACAACAACATGTCTGTCAGACACACCCAGCTCTGTCTTTTCCCTTTACATTTCTTGCGTCTCCATATGCAGACCCTCAGCTCTTGCCTGGCCTTCAGAGGCAAGTGTCCCCTCTCCTTGGCTTTATTTCTATCCACTTCCTCATTGCAGTGTGAGAAATGTTCTCACAATGGACATCTCCTTTCTTCTGAGCTCCTGACTTAATGCCTTTCACTGTTTTCTCTTTGATCATAGACAGAGCATACACAAATCTCCACCTCCTCCCACCTTGCCCAACTTTCTTATCTCATCTCGTATTCTCTCCCCACCTTTCCCTTTCTACTTTCCAGCTCTCTCCCTTTCTTTGAATTCTTCAAACACATCACACTTCTTACTGCCTCCGAGTTTTTGTGTTCTATTTGATCAGCATGATTTTCTCTCCACCCACCCCACTTTCACTGCTTGACCTTCATGATTCAGCCTTTCTTTACCTCATAGCCTATGGCAGATTCTTTTTTTAAAGATATATTTTCTGAATGGCTTGTTGTTATCTCTTCAGAGATCTGTTATTAATTTGTAATTATATGTTATTACTATGATCATTTGATTAATTTTCCCAGTGGCCTCTGTGCTCCTAGAAAGTAGAAACTTATCTTTGCTGAAGACTCTGCTCCTACTGCTGAGCAACATATCTTCTACATAGTAGGTATTCCAATAATGTTTGCAGAATACATAATTAAATATGACTTTACATAATAGCTATCACATAGTAGGTTCTCAATCACAGTAGTGGTTACTATTATTATCTGCTAGCTGCTTTAGTCATAAAATCACCTTAGTCTATTCCCTGAAAAATAAAAGCTGGAGTATGCCTTTGTCCTAATGGGCTCTATGATTTTCCAAGAGAAGACTGCAAATGTTCCCCAGAGAGCTGTCCTGTGCATAGGACTCTTTAACTTCTCATTTAAGTCTGTATTTGATTATGAGGTAATGAATGCCAAATAAAATGATTTATATTTCTGTATAGTATATAAAGGGGCTGGGATTTAGCTCAGTTGGTAGAGTGCTGCTCTGCAGTCTCTGAGGTCCAAGTTTGATTCCCAGAACCACAAAAATGGGAGAAGGATGTAGCAACCCACTCCTAAGGGAATCCCTAAATAGTCAGCCATGGAAAACCCTATACGGGTTGCCATGAGTTGGACAAGACTCATGGCACCTAACAACAACAACAACAATAGTATATAAAAAATGAACTTTCTGGTAATTAGCCAAAGATTCTCTTCTTTTCCTAGCACCACTACCAGTTTATAAAAATAAAATTGCCGTCAGTAGAAAGGATAATGCCTGCTTTCCTTTTGTCAGTGGGCAAGCAGCCCACTCTTCTAACAACTGAATTATGTTTGTGAAATATGAATTAAAAAGTAAGTGAGTTATGGCCCAACTCTCTCTTTCATTAAGCATACTTGAAATTTCATCTGTTAAAAGATCAAATCTATCTACTCTGATTTTTAGGCTCTGTCTTTCCAAATTTATTCCCTACTTCTGTCTTTTCTTTGTATTGTGTTCCATTCAAAGAGAATTGCTTTATGTTTTTTATCTACAGAACTTTCCTTCTTTACTTCTACTAGCATCTTCTTTGCTACCTATAGAATGGCATCTATTTCTATCTAGTTTTGATAATCTCCCACTGGAAAAGGAATCCCTACCTCATGGATGTTCTCAATTGAAAAAAAAAAATTCTGCCATCGCATTCATCATTTTAATTTTTATAACATTATAATATGTACATTTCTTATCTCTCCTCCTGGGTTTTAAGGTTGTTCAGGGAAAGGTTCATATTTGAACCCTCTAGCCCTCTAGCCTTAGCATGTATTTACTAGATAAATAAGTTGTTGTTGTTGTTAGGTGCCATCAAGTCGGGTCTGACTCATAGTAGCCCTATGTACAACAGAATGAAATACTACCTGACACTGTGCCATGCTGGGCACTATGACAGTGCTTCTCTGCTATTCATAGAGTTTTCAATGGCTGATTGTTTTGGGAGGGGGCTGCCAAGTCCTTCTCCCAAGCCTACAGTACCAAGTATTCCCAGGTGGTCTCCCATCCAACAACAAACCAGGGCTGACCCTGCTTAATGTCCGAGATCAGATGGGATCGGATGCTAAGATGGCTGGCTGACGTATTTAAATGGAGAGAGGGATACATAGATTGTAATAAAATGTTGCTCTGCTAGAATAACCTAGAACTTATATTAATAGCATATGTTCATACCCCCAGGTTATACCTATCTATAAAGTGAAAAAGTAAAGATAAATAAATAAATCCTGAGGGAAGTCTAATACTACTCCAAATCATTTTCATTTCACTTCTTTCTTTTTCTTTCCTTTATTTTCTCTTTTTTTATTGCAGTACTAGAGAGTTGAACCCATGGCTTTATGCATGCTAGGCAAGTGCTCTACCATTGAGATGCACCCTCAGCACTTTTTTTATTTTGATATAGTCTTGCTAAGTTGCACAGGCTGCCTCTGGCCTCAAACTTGCTGTCCTCTTGCCTCAGCTTCCTGTGTCACTGAGATTATAGGTGAATGCCATGGCATCTGGCTCCCAAATCATTTTCTTGAGATATAAAACTAATTAATATGACTTTGTGTCTACATTTGAGATTGAGTTTTACTTGGTCCTTACATACTGGAGAGAAAACACAGCCTTACAAGTTATTAAGTACAAACAAGTAAAATAACATTGATACTATTGAAGAGCTGAGTAGAAATGGATATAGAAAGTCCATTCATAGACTTCATCCATGGAGTTAGCCAGTCCATGTAAATAGTGGGTATCATCAATGAAAATGTTATATGGGTTAAAGATGGTAAATGCCAGGTCCATACCTTTCTATTCCTCTATTATGTGGACAGAATAAACATCATTCATTAAACATAACACTCTTTCCCACTAACAAGTGTCATCTTAGAAATATTCCCAACTCAATACTCTAGAACCATCACCTATTGATCTGAGTTGACACTTAAGATAAAAATATTCTTGTTGTTGTTGTCAGGTGCTGTGAGTCAGGTCCAACTCATAGTGACTATACTCTATTACCATCATTTTCATCTACTTTGAAGAGGCAACTCTTCCCCAATCATCTTTTGAATGCCTTCCATTCTAGGGGGCTCCTCTGAAACTATGTTAGACAGTGGTTCTCTGCTATTCATAGGGTTGTCAATGGCTAATTATTTTGGGAGTGGGCTTCCAGATTCATTTCTCTAGTCTGTCTTTGTCTTGAAGCCCAGCTGAAACTGTCCACCATGGGTGGCCCTGCTAGTATTTGAAATACTGGTAGCAAATCTTTCAGCATCACACCAACACAAAAACTTCTACAGCATGAAATCTAAGTAACCTTGAGATGAAGGAGGTTTTTTTTTTTTTGTTTTGTTTTTGTTTTTGTTTTTGTTTTTGTTTTTTTGCTTGCTTGCTTTAGTTGTAGGCAGTTGTGACATATTTTCAGCTGTGTGAAACTTCTAGGACCCAAGTGAAGGGTACATATGGGTAATCACAGAGTTGTATAGGTGAGTAAAACAATTTCTCCAGTGATCACTACCTATTTGTACTTCTGTGACACTTTTTGCAAAAGTTAGGCTGTGGGCAACAGTGCGTCCTTAAACTGTGCTCATGATTATGTTAGATGTGATAGATATAAAAGCCTCCTAAGCAATTAAGCATAGCATTACCTCTCTTTTTCTAAAATTAATAAGTTATATGAAAAAATTTTGAATTTTATAAGCATGTGATGTGATTACATCTGAGTTCCATTAAGGTATTATATCATAAATTTTTCCAGGAAGCAAAAAATAGCCCAGAATTTATTTTTGAATTTAGATGGCTTAGACTAAGGGATCGGTTCAATCCCTAGCACCACAAAAATGGGAGAAGGACAGGGCAATCCACTTCTGAAACAATTTTGTAAGAATCAGCCATTGAAATCCCTATGAGGGTCACTATGAGTTGGACCTGACTCGATGGCACCTAGCAACAACAGACTAAGGGAAGTACAGGGAGCTTTCACTGACTGCAGTTACTTACTGGCATGTATATCTACACCAGTGGTTCTCAACCAGAAACAACATTGACCCAAGACCCTTCTCTCAGGAGGCATTTATCAACGTCTGGAGACATTTTTATTTGATACAACAGGGAAAGCACTAGTGGGTAGAGCCCAGGGATACTTATAAACAACCTTCAGTCCACAGGCCAGTCACTCTAACAAAGGCTCATGTGACAAAAATGTCAATAAAATACCATTTTTGAGAAACTCTGATTTAGAGGGTGTCTCCCTAGAATATTAGGGTCAGAGATTTTCTTTTCTTAGAATCTTTTGTACAATGACTAGAACATACCAGGAACTTAGTATTTCTTTAATTATGGAATGAAAGAATGAATGAAGAGTGTAGTATACATTTGGAAACTCATAATGTTACTTAGGAAAAGGAAGTGATTTTTACTTTAGTTATTTCTGTAGCCTCTGTTTTTGATCAATGAGCATGATCACATTTTAAAGACAATAATAATGGCAAGTCCCAGTAGACTGTATTTAAAAGGTAAATGAAAACTTCCCCTGGCTCCAAACACCATTTGTAATGAATAACTGATGGTTAAAAGATACATGACACTATTTTTGTCATTGGAGATGTAACACTTTCTCTTTAAATCATGCAGAGTCCTCATCAATTTCAGTTAATTTAAAGACACATTTTCTTCTTATATTGCCCAGTTTACTTTACCAATATTATCAATAATTTTAATAATGTTATAATAGAAATATCAAGCTTTCCAATTATTTTTCTCCAAAATATAGGTAGCCAGCTAAAAGACCTTTGGTATATAAAGTTCAAGACACTGTCATAAGGTTTCTAAGAATTAGAACATACATTAGGACTCTCTATATTCTCAAAGCTCTGCTCTCTTTGGGGTAAATTTGGCTTGGAGTTCTCTAAGGCAGAGCTGGCTGTGGCCTGTCAGGGTTTCTGTAGAAGCTATCTTTTGATTGTGGTTTTGGGACCTTTGGCAACCACTGGATCCAGGAAAACAAAAATAAAAATCAAAACCATGTACTAGGGGAGAAAACTGACATTTGTCAATCAATAACATATGCCAGGTTTTTAAAATATAGCCTTTTGTTCATTAGTCTTTGTAATCTGTGAGGGTCACTATGAGTCAGATACCACCTGATGGCACCTAAGAACAACAGGAAGAATCTCTCCATATACAAGTACCTTTGTAATCTCTCCAAAAATAAGTATTGTGTTTTTGTTCATTTTATAGATGTTGAGACCAATGTTTACAGAGCATACAGAGATGATTAAGAAAGTTCATATTCTTCAAAATGGGAAGAAATACAGTGTCTGCAACAACAGGTTCAAACATAAAAAGATCATGTGCATGGCACAGTGTTGGGTAGTGTTTTGTTCTGTTGCACATATAGTCACTATGAGTTGGACCTGACTCACAGCACCTAACAACAACAATAAGAATATTTTTATCTCAAGTGTCAACTCAGATCAATAGGTAATGGTTCTAGAGTATTGAGTTGGGAATATTTCTAAGATGGCACTTGTTAGTGGGAAAGAGTGTTATGTTTAATGAATGATGTTTATTCTGTCCACATAATAGAGGAATAGAAAGGTATGGACCTGGCATTTGCCATCTTTAACCCATATAAAATTTTCATTAATGATACCCACTATCATATGGAACCCAGATCTCCCATATTTCGAAACCTCAGTTCTTTTTGGATCTTCAGAATGTTTAGATGGACTCTGGATAACTATAGGTATGTTCCTGACACTTCATCATCCCTATTTAAAAGAAAAGATATAAATATATAGGAAGTATGGTAAATTACAAAATAGATTGAAGATGTTAGTTGTTTTTTCAAACACTGAAACAGCGAGAAAATTCTTTTGAGCTAATGTATTTAAAATCTGTTTAAAAATGCCCTAGGCAACTACTTTAATAAATCCAATATCCTTCCATTTGAAACATTTGCAAAGAGCTGGATTACAGGCCAAAGTCTTTCCTGGAAGTTCTATAAACAGCTTTACATTTTCTGTATACACAAATGTACTCACACAAAATCCTCCAAGTAGCTTTGAAATGTTCACTACCCATGACTTGTGAATTACTTAAAATTTCTGAACTTATAAGTAATATGGGAATAAAAATTCTTGCTTCACAAGGTTATTGTGAGGACTAAGATGAGGTGGAGAGAGTTTAGAAGAGTATCTGACTATGGTAAGTGCTCAACAGGGATTTCTTTCTCAGATCTTCACAGAGGACAAACACTCTAAGGTTTTACTAGTAGTGCTGGGTGTTGCATGTCAAGATAACTTTGTTTTTTTTTCTTTTTTTTATTAGAAATTTTTAATGTACATCATAATGGGATTCATTTTGACATGCTTTTCGTTGTGACAATTTTCATATATGCAATTTGATAAGCATTATTCATATAGGTTACCCCTTACCCTCCTCTGTTTCCCCCTCCCCCCTTCCTATCTAAGTTTCCCATCCAAGTCTTCTCTATCTTTTACTATATAGTATTTTTCTATATGTCCTTGGGTTCCATTTCTGTTTAAGATAGAAACTTTTCCTGTAGT
>VMDO01018635.1:0-41583 GCA_007922755.1 Pedetes capensis
CTATTCGAACAACTGCCTCCTGGTTCATGTACAGATTTCTCATGAGCACAATTAGGTGTTCTGGTATTCCCATTTTCCGAAGTGTTATCCATAATTTGTTGTGATCCACACAATCAAATGCTTTTGCGTAGTCAATAAAACATAGATAGACATCTTTTTGATATTCTCTGCTTTCAGCTAATATCCACCTGACATCAGTCAGCAATGATGTCCCTAGTTCCCCGCCCTCTTCTGAATCCCGCTTGATTTTCCGGTAATTCCCTGCTATGGACTTTATTAAAAAGAGCCATGAATGAGGCCTCACTGTGCGTCAGGTACTACAGTACAAGCTTTCCCGAGAAACCTGCTGTCTCCCACCCATTAAGGACCTAATGTGTGCCAGGCACTGCACTAAGGGCCTTGGAGAAAGTCAACAGCACCCACTAATTAAGCTCCTACTATGTGCCAGGAGCTTACCTAGGTAACAGTAACAGCTCACACCTATTAAGCACCTGCTGTGTACCAGGTAGTGTGCTAAGGCCCTCACATAAAAATGGGAGCAAACTTATTGGGCACCTGCTGTTTGCACACATCACCAAGGGCTTTGGAGATGATAGTTATGTATTTTGAGCACTCATTGTGTGTGCCGTGCACCATGCCGGGCCCTTTCAGGCTGCCAACAGTGCCTGTCTGAGCACCTACTATGTGTCTAGTTCCAGGCCAGCTTCCTTATAGCAAGTGCACTGACTGAGCACTCACTGGACACCAGGAAGTATCCCAGAGGTCTACAGAACGATCCCAGCCCCACGTCTTGGGTACCTACTGTGTGCCCAGCACCCCGTTCAGCTTCTTACAAGCTGGTGATGGCATCCATTTATTGAGTGCCAGCTATGTGCCCCACAGAGTGCCGATCCACGTTTAGATCTCGAATAGCACTTGTCCAGCGCTCACTGTGTGCAGGGCAGGGCGTGAAGGGCTCTGGGTTACGTGGATCGCTCCCATGTAGGAAGCGCCTGCCGTGTGGACGAAGGGCTTTGTGGAACATCAGGAAGTCCCCACATGTGGAGCCCTGCTGTGGAGCAGATGCGGTTCGAAGAGAACTACCGATAATGTAGCCCGTGTTCTGCGCACCTACTGTGTGCCCGGCACTCTACACCTTAGAGACTTGAAATGCCTCTTGCTGACGGGCCGCTACATGCTCCACCTGCTGGGCGCTTTCTACATATTTTACTTAATTCCCAGCACCCTGCAGGGGCTCGGGCCTGTCACCCCATGTGTCACCCCATGGTACATGGAGGGAAGCCGGTCCCCAAGTCCAGCACCCGGGCTGTTTTCATTGCTTGTGGACCTACTGCCAGGCCCCTTGGTACCTCCTTCTGAAAGCCCAGAAGTGGGCACATGTTAGGGGTGAGGAAACTGAGGCTCAGAAACAGCCAGTGCCCTTCCAAGGGCATGTGGCAAACAGGTGGCAGAACCAGGATGTGAACCCAGGCTTGGCTGTTCGCAGATGGCAGGAGCCACCCCTCCGGCCGGCCCACAAGTTCAGTCCCTTTTGCCTGGAGGGCACGTGTGGCTTGGCTGCCTGTGGAAGTGCTGACACTATCACCAGTTTCCCCCTTCGCTGGCCTAGTGTTTACTGAGCATTTACTACGTGCGGCTCCTGGGGCTGGACTTGGGGACCCCGAGATAGTCAGAGGCGCCATCCCCAATGACCCAGGCCACCCTGAGCTTCGTTCAGCTAGAATGGCCCTCCTCCTTCCCTTCCTGGGAAACTAGACATGGGGTGGGGGGACCCCCCCATTTTTCTTGACCAGCCACCACAACCCATAACGTCCAGGGGGGAAAAAAATCAGGCAGGAGCAGAAAAACCAACTGGGAAATTTGCCGGAAGGGATGGATTTGCTGCGAAATGGGGAGGGTAAAATAAACAAAACGAAACCAAAACCACAGTAAAATAAGAAACACAGGTGGCGGTGAAGACAGCGAGAGAAGCCGTAATAAAGAAAAAGAGGCGCCTGGCAGAGAGCCCCCAGCCTGGTTACCTACCTTCTATGCTTCAACCGCTAACTTACAAGGCTTTCTTACGAGGGGCGGCGGCGCCAAGCTATGGGGCCCATGTGGCCCTGCAGCTCCGGTGGGCAGGTGGGACCGCGGGGAGCCCCGGCCACGCTGACCGCACGTACCCTTGCGTCGCCTAAGGAGCCCGCAGCCCGGGGACACGCCTGGCCCTGCGTCTGGACTGCTGCTTCTCTCGGGCCCCACCCGGATGGGGCAAGAAGTGGGGAGCCCTTCTCCCCGGCTCCCCGTCCTGGGCCGCCCCGGAGCTCGCCCGGCTGGGCTGGGCCGAAGCCGCTTTCTAGGCGGCCTTGGAGGCCGCGACCTTCACAATCCGGCCCAACCTGCGTGATGTTTTGGGAGGGGCCGGGCCGGGCCCCCACGTGTGGCCTCGGCATGTGTTTGGGGACCCCCAGGGGGGACCCGGGCTGTCGGTGCAGCCCGGGGCTGGGACAGGGACACGCAGGGTGGGCCGTGTTTGTGACCTCACTTGAGACCAGCTGGTACTCACCTGGTGCCACCTCCGACAGCCGCTCAGGTGGCCCCAAGCCACGGGCCACCCTCACTGACCTCCAACTCACAGCCGCGCCCGGATGCCACTGAGCCGCTCGGGGCTCGGGAGGGACGGGGACCGGGCTGGAGAGGGCTTGGCCTCAGAGGTGCCCGACTGACCGGCCCCCCGTGTGCCCCCCAGGGCACCAAAGTTGAACGCCGAGGTTACTTCGGGAACCAGAGGCTGGGGGCCACGCGGTGACTGACTGTGGGTGGGGACGTGGGGGGCCATGATAGCAGGAGCTATGCTGGACCAGGCTGAGCGGAGGGGACTGCAGGCGGGGAGGTGGCCTGAGGCCTGGCAGGCTGGGCTCAGGGGGAGCCAAGCTCAGAGTGGCCCAAAGCTGGCCGCTGGGGCCCCGGTGACCTGCGGGCAACAGGGAGGCCGGGCGGGCACAGCAAACAGCTCAGGGACCCCATGGGGCCCGCAGGCCTCCACCTGCCCTCCCCACCCGGAGCCAGGGATGTCACCTGGGGCCTATGCAGCCACTGTGTCCCATGTGGGGCAGGGAAGGCCATCAGGGAAGCGGCTGTTCTGTGTCCTCTGTCCCCGCAGAGAGTGAAAGGGCCGGCAGGGACAAGAGCTTCCTGGCAGCCCTGGGAACAAAGGGGGCCACCCACAGGCCCACGCCCAGGACGGCCGCAGGGGCGGTGCGCGGCGCCTGGTCCCTCAGCTCAACCCCGGTCGTGTCCCGAGGACACAGGGACCCCCGGCAAGACCCTCACTGCTCTGGGGCGGCGCGGCGGGGCTCAGAGGGCCGGGCGGCCAGGCCGCAGGGGCCGCAAGACACGTACTGGACTGCAGCGTGCGCTGGCGGACCACGGCTGTGAAGGCGCCCAGGCCCTGCGGGGAGCGCGCCGCCAGGCGGAAGGCGTACTCCGTGTTGGGCTTCAGGTCGTCCACCACAAAGCTTGTTGTCGGCTCGAACGTGCGGCCCACCTGTGGCAGGACGGCAGGACAAGGCAGAGACGGAAGCGGGGCGGGAGACGGAGCGGTGGAGGACGAAGGGAGGGGGGACAGAGGCAGGGAGGGACAGACAGAGAAACAGGGAGACAGACAGACAGAGGCAGACAGAGATGGAGACAGAGGCAGGGAGGGACAGACAGAGAAACGGAGACAGACAGAGGCAGAGAGAGATGGAGACAGAGGCAGGGAGAGACAGAGAAACAGGGAGACAGACAGAGACAGAGGCAGACAGAGATGGAGACAGAGGCAGGGAGGGACAGACAGAGAAACAGGGAGACAGACAGACAGAGGCAGACAGAGATGGAGACAGAGGCAGGGAGGGACAGACAGAGAAACGGAGACAGACAGAGGCAGAGAGAGATGGAGACAGAGGCAGGGAGGGACAGACAGAGAAACAGGGAGACAGACAGACAGAGGCAGACAGAGATGGAGACAGAGGCAGGGAGGGACAGACAGAGAAACGGAGACAGACAGAGGCAGACAGAGATGGAGACAGAGGCAGGGAGGGACAGACAGAGAAACAGGGAGACAGACAGAGAGACAGAGGCAGAGAGAGATGGAGACAGAAGCAGGGAGAGAGAGAAACAGGGAGACAGACAGACAGAGGCAGGGAGAGATAGAGAAACAGGGAGACAGACAGAGAGACAGAGGCAGAGATGGATGGAGACAGAGGCAGGGAGAGACAGA
This sequence comes from Pedetes capensis, assembly GCA_007922755.1. Classification (NCBI taxonomy): domain Eukaryota; kingdom Metazoa; phylum Chordata; class Mammalia; order Rodentia; family Pedetidae; genus Pedetes; species Pedetes capensis. The sequence continues at coordinate 4,241 of VMDO01018635.1, forward strand.
GAAACAGGGAGACAGACAGGCAGACAGAGATGGAGACAGAGGCAGGGAGAGAGAGAAACAGGGAGATAGATAGACAGAGGCAGAGAGATTGAGACGGAAGGAAAAGAGAGACAGAGGCAGGGAGAGACAGGGAGACAGGGAGACAGAGAGACAGAGACAGAGATGGAGAGACAGGGAGGGAAGAGAGACAGACAGGGAGGGAAAGACGAGAGACACGTGGAGATCAAGACAGAGGCAGACAGACAAACGGAGACAGATGGAGACAGACAGAAGGAGGGGAAGGGAGATGGAGAGAGATGGAGACAGAGACACAGAGAGAGACAGAGAGATGGAGAGAGACAGAGAAGGAGGGAAAGAGACAGACAGGGAGAGAGATGGAGACAGAGAGATAGAGAAACGCAGGGAGACGCAGAGACAGACAGAGGCAGACAAAGACAGACATAGTGACACAGGGAGACGGAGACAGAGCCAGAGATGGACAGACCGAGGAGGGAAGAGAGACAGAGACAGGGGAGACATGGAGACAGAAATAAGGAGACAGACGCAGAGAGACGGGGACAGGAAGAGACAGAGCAGAACAGAGCGACAGAGACAGGCGTAGACGATGAATTGACACCAACATAAGCAGAGTCCCAGAGACGGCCAGAGAGGCAGGGAGAAAGGGAGGCGGAGGCAGGGGAGGGCGCAGGCGGCAGAGGTCAGAGCAGGGCCGGGTGGGCGAGACAGAAACCAGCAGAGAGCGGGGCAGAGAGGGAGAGGCTGTCAGGGAGGCCTCAGGGGCCGCCAGGGGGGCGCGCGCTGCGGCGCAGGCACCAGGTGAGCCCGGCCCCTCCCGCCCGGCCCGGTACCTCTCGGCCGCGGTCGCCCTCCCGGAAGAGCAGCTCGTACTTGATGATGCTCTCCTGGCGCGGGGGGCTCCAGGACAGCCCAATGCTTGTCTCGGACTTGGCCTCGGCCCGCAGGTTCATGGGCTGGCCAGGCACTGCGGGAGGAGAGGCGGGGAGAAGGGACTCAACCCCCTGCACGGCCTCGTCCTCCCAACCAAGAGCTACCTGTTCCCGGGCCAGACGCTTCTAGATGGTTCCCTATTTTTTCTCTCATTTTTCTGGGAACTTCCACTTCCTGGTTACCCGCCCACCAAAATTCCCTGTCCTTCTCTTCTTCCAGCAGAAAAAACCATTTGACAGCTCCCTTGGTGACCACCTCAGCGCTGCCCCCACCCCCTGCAAACTAAGTGGCAGATAAATTAGGGGAGAGAGACACGTTTAAAACGTGGGTCTCCATCTGGATCCACACAGTATTGACAGCTCCAGCCAGCAGGCAGGCGCCTAAGTGTCGCTGGATTTTAGGTTTCAAAAGCCTGAACCCCAAACCAAATCAGAAGACAGCGGGGGCCTCATAAGCGTGGCGGCCCGCAGAGTCCTCCGGCCTGAGCAGCGAGGGAGACTCTCCGCCCTTGGCGTCAAGGCGCTTTTCCTTTATGACCTCAAAACACGTGGCCTAGTTCCCTCAGCAGGGGACTGGACTCCTCCGATTCAGAGGCCAGCAGGGGCCTGGCAGTGAGCAGGGGACAAGGGCTGAGTAGACGCAGCAGAGCCTCGCCTCAAGCGCAGCCTCCGGGGGCTACTTGGATCACAGCCCTGCAGGTTTGCCAAACTGGATTAGCCAAGGAAAGCCAGAGCTGGGATTTCTGGGGTAACTCGCCACTTTTCAATCCTAAACTGTCTCTGGCCTACAACTTGAGATCCTCCCTGCTTAGCCTCCCAAGTGCTGGGATCCTAGGCGTGGGCACTGCACCCAGGTTCACCCCAACCTAGAGGCGAGATCTCGTGAGGTTGAGACAGGGTCTCAGGAGGCCCAAGCTGGCCTCAAACTCTCCATCCTCCAGCCTCAGCCTCCCAAGCCCTGGGATGCCAGGCATGGCCAACACACCTGGTTTTACCCTCACCAGGAGACAAGATCTCGCGAGGTTGAAACAGGGTCTTGCAAGGCCCAAGCTGGCCTCGAACTCGCCATCCTCCCGCCTCAGCCTCCCAAGCCCTGGGACCTCAGGCGTGACCATTGCCTGAGGAGACAAGATCTGGCGAGGCTGAGACAGGGTCTCGTGAGGCCCAGGCCGGCCTCCAACTCGCCATCCTCCTGCCTTGGCCTCCCCAGCGCCAGGCCCCTGTGCCAGCACATCTGAAAGCGTTTCAATGGATGGCACAGACCCATATACCGCCAGCCAGATGGCACCCCGTGGCCGGCCGCCCGGTGTCTCACCTCCCTGCTGCGTCTTGACCTGGATAGGGTCGGACAGCGGCCCGTCGCCCACGGAGGTGAAGGCCAGCACGCGCACCGTGTAGGTCTCGTCCTCCAGCAGGCTGCCCACGGTGGTCAGCAGGCTGTCGTCCACGTTGTGCTTCTGCCAGTTGCCCACGGGGTGCTCGGGCTCCATGGTGTAGTAGACGCGGTAGCCGCGGATCAGCCCATTGGGCTCCACCGGCTCCTCCCACTGCACGATCATGGTGCTGGCGCTCAGCATGCGGGCCTGCACGTTGCGCGGCGCGCTGGCCGGCGCCTGCTCGCCCGTGCGCGTGACCACCGACTCGCTGGGCGGGCCCTGGCCGATGGAGTTCACAGCCGACACCCAGATCTCGTACTCGGAGTTGGGGCTCAGGCCGCCGATGCTGTAGCGCGTCGTGGTGATGTCCTCCTTGATCTGGTACGGCCCGTCCTGGCTCTTGGACTTATACTCGATGACGTAATAGGACACTGGGTCCGGGTTGCCCGAGTCCCACGTGATGGTGATGCTGGTGGCTGTGTTCTCGGTCACCACGGGAGTCCCCGGGGCTTTGGGGAGAGCTGTGGGAGGGAGGCAGGGTTACTCTCAACAACTGGGGACCCTGAAGGCTTTGTGACTTTTGACCACATAACTCTGCTCTCTGAGCCTTGATTCCCTCAGCAAGAACCATGGGCCTAACGACTTCATGTCATCTTCTCTCCTCTCTTCTGTATCAGAGTCGGCAAACTACTAACTAGCACCTGTGGGTTTTCTTTGTTGCTTCCCCACCTCTGTGTTAGGGGGTTGAACCCAGGGCTTCACACATACTTTGCAAACACTCTACCACGGGGCCACGCCCCCAACCATCTTCTACTTTTTACTTTGTGTCAGGGTCTTGCTAAGTTATGCGGGCTGCCTCTGGCCACGAACTTGCAATCCTCCTGCCTCCTCCTCCCTGCTCATGTTCACATCTTAATGCAGTACTTCTTCTTCTTCTTTTTTTGCGGTACTGGGGGTTAAACCCAGGGCCTCCTGCATGCATGCTCTGCAAGTGCTGGACCACTGCGCTGCACCCCCAGCCCATTTTTTTACTTTTTGAGACAGGGTCTAGCGAAATTACACAGACTGCCTCTGGTCTCAAACTTGTGATCCTCCTGCCTCCGCCTCCCGAGCCGCTGAGGTGATAGGCATGCGCCACCGCGCCCAGTTAGCACTTCTTATTTATTTAATTTATTTTTGCGGTACTGGGGGTTGAACCCAGGGCCTCACACCTGCATGCTTTGCAAGTGCTGGACCACTGAGCTGTGCCCCCAACCCATTTTTTTCACTTTTTGAGACAGGGTCTCACTAAATTACACAGACTGCCTCTGGTCTGGAACTTGCGATCCTCCCGCCTCCGCCTCTGCCTCTGCCTCCAGAGCCGCTGGGATTGTAGGCGTGCGCCACCGCACCCAGCCCTAGCACTTCTTCTTAACATCACTCCTTCTCTGGACGCCTCCACATTGCATTTCCTGGACTGCCCTCCATACTCATTCCACCAAAGGGCAATTCCTCTGATGCAAGGTATACAGAACTATTTCTACTTAACCTTATTTTATTTTGTAGTATTTTTTTGGGATACGCTCTCCCTGTGTAGCCCAGGCAGGCCTGGAACTCATTATATGGACTGGGTTGGCCTCAAACTCTCACTGATCCTCCCGCCTCGGCCTCCTGAGTGCTGGGATCCCAGGGGCAGCCACAGCTCTCAGCTCTCACCCCCCTAGAGACAAGATCTCGCCATCCTCCCGCCTCGGCCTCCCACGTGCTGGGTTACAGGGGTGTACCACTGTGCTGGCGTCTCTGTGCCTGTCTTGATTGCATCAAGAGGCTGACCTGAGTGATCGGTCCACGCCACTGAGGTTCACGCGCCTGTGCTATGATATCCACACAACCAAGCTGCCCAATTATGCGCGGCTCAGAACGTGTCACCATCGTTAGGTGACACTCAATCCTCCAGCCAATCAGTATCTCGGGGACCATCCTGTTCATAGCCTTAAATACGAGAAGCTGAACAGGAGCCCACACTGCCCATGTCTGCCCCTGGCCTGTGCCTGGGCTTGGCGGTCGCGTCCACCCCCGACCCCTCCAGGGACCCTGCTCACATTTCACTGTGATCTGGGCCACAGCCTCGATGACGCCCAGGCTGGACATGGCCACACACGTGTAGTTGGCGGAGTCCTTGACGTCCGTGAGCTCCAGCACGTTCCGGCCCACAGGCATGTCGTCCTCGGGCGTCAGGTCCTCAGCCCCCTGCATCCACTTGACATACGGCATGGGGGAGCCCACGGCCACGCAGGTGATGTTCACGTTCCCGCCCGGCATGATCTCGTGGCTCGTGGGCAGGATGGAGAAGCGGGGGGCCACGCGGCGGACTGGGGCGGCGGGGAGGCACGTGGGGAGGGCGGGACGGGGACAGAGTGTGCAGGAGGGAGGAAGAGCAGGAAGAAAAGAGGAAAGAAAGAAAAGAGGGGAAAAAAGGTACAAAACCATTTAAATACAAACGGGGCTGTGTCTTTCCCCTGCACAACTCCCCCCCAAATGAAAAGAAAACGAAAGAACCAAATTAAAAAACCAACACAAAGAAAGCAAAACTTCAAAGGAAGGTATTCCACAAACAATATAGAGAGATATATCGATATAGAATAGAGACATGAAGCATTATCTCATAGCGACAGGGTTTCGGGGACCAGAGCGGCTGGTCACAGATGTGCACACAAAAATTTATCAGCCGTTTCTCATCTTTGCTGACAGATGGGGCTTCGGCGGGCAGCCCCTGCGGCCCCTGCGTGGGCTCCCGGGCCGGGCTGGGGGCCCTACGTGGAAGGAGGGGCCAAAGCCCACCCTCCCTGGTTCTCTCTGGGACCGGGGGGGGGGGGTCATGAGACATGAGCCCAGGAGGCAGAGGGGGGCCGAGAGCCCGGCCCACCTATTCCTGTCTCCTCCGATGACTCCAGGGTCCCCACCCACTTCCCCAAGAAAAAGATGAGAAACGCTAATTAAATTTTTGTGGTTTTGGGTCTAGAAACCCTTCTAAAAGCTTCTGTCGGATCTGACAAGTTTCCATCAGTAAATGCAGCTCTCAAAAGTCACAAACATCATGCAAAATAGGTTAGAGAGAGAGAGAGAGAGAGAGAGCGGGAGAGAAAGGGAAGAGAGGAGAAGAGAGGGAGAGATGGGGAGCAGGAGTGGGGGAAGAGGCAGACAGGAGGGTGACAGAGAGGAGCCTGGGTTTCGGGATCCCCGTGCCCACTGGAAAGAGCAGACAGAGTGGGGAGACAGGAAAGATGCTAGAGGGACAGAGAAAGACAGAGGGGGGGGGCCCATTTCAGTGCTGCATAATATTTCTAGCAGATGTGACTCAATGTGACAGGTCACATGGTCACATCTCAGCCCTGGCGGAGTCATCAATCGGCTATCAGTGATAATCATAACAACAGGGTGAGCCGGACGCTGGACAGGGACGCGATCTGCGCCTCTTGGTAGGGTGGGTGGGGGGAGCAGCCTTCTGTTGGGGCCTCTCGGGCTGGGAAGGCGGCAGGATGCGTTTCGGGGGCTCCATTTTCGGAAGTTGGAGGGGGTGGGGGCAGCAGGGGGTGCTCAAGGAGGCCTGAGCTTGCAAAAGGCACGTCTGCGGCACAGGGGATGCTGCATGGGGGACGTCTGACTGCAGGCGGGACTTGGGGCGGCCTGGAAAGGCCTGTGGGCTGAGGGGTGCCACCCCTGGGCGCCCTCGAGGTGCCTGAGGCCCCCAGGCGGGAGTCCCTTGGGGTGGGCGGGTCACGACAGGAGGCAGGAGGGCCTGGTAGCTGCGCAAAGCTAACAACTCTTGAGGGTCCCCATGTCCCCACCTACCTCTGGTTGGCACGAGGTTCTGGGGGTGCCGCCTAATAAGGGGGTACCTATCCACGCCTCTCAGGAGAGGACTTCAGTGGAGAAACAGAAGCTCGGTCCCCCCTTCCTCCCTCTGCCCCTAGCTAGAGACCCTGGCCCCGCTCTCCCGAGTCCAGGTGGCAGGCACAGATGGGGTGCAGCGGTGGGAGGGAGCACCTGGAAGCTGGGGCCCTTCAGAAAACGAAGCCCCACGAAAAGTCCAAAGTCGCGTGGAAACAGGATGGAGGGGGACGGATCAGAACAGGGGCAAGAAAGGGGGCCATGCAGACAGACTGGGGGTGAGGGTGGGCGGGGAGCAGAGATGGGGTGGCATCCAGCAGGGCTGGTGGAGGGTGGGGAGCGGGGGCGATGGGGTCCGGCCACCCGGCTGGGCTGGGGCGCAGGAGATGCCGAGGCTGCGTTGTCATGGAAACGGAAGACGATGGGGGTGAGCATGGGGGGGCTCATTAATCCAGGACAGAGACGGCATTGACGTCCAAACCAAACCAGGAGGGAAGGAAAAAAAATAAAGGAAAAGAAACAAAGCAAAAAAAAAAAAAAAAAAAAAAATCTAAAAACTCAAACGAAAATAGCCCTCCACACCAGAACAGGAGACCCAGGGCAGGAAGAGAAAAGAAAACGTGGAATGGGTGTGGGGCTGAAAATCGGGGTCTGAACAGAGGAGGGGGTGGCTTTCCCAGGGAGATGCCCCACCCCCCTGGCAGAACACAGGATCTGGCCTCCCCGCCCAGCGCCCAGGAGCCTTGGCTGGGGCTTCAAGATGCCCACGGGGGCGCGATCCTTGTCAACCAGGACGCTCTGGTGCAAACCAGCCTCACCCACCTGAGCCCAGCTCTCTGAAGCCCCCTCTTCTCAAAGACCCCCTGCCCCTCATTCAGTGAAGAGCTGGAGGCCGCATGCTAAGTCCAGAGCAGAACAGACCAGGCCCTGTGGCCTTGGGAAGGCCCCTACCCCCGGGAGCCTCGGTTTCCTCATCTGTAAACGAAGACAGTGAGGTGGCCCGCAGGGCACACTCGTCTCCGGGTGCAGAGCCCAGCATACAGCAGGCACTCAGGCCAGGCACAGGGCTGGTGAAATCACCACCCCCACTCTAGGTGCCAGAAGGGTCAAATGAATGCCCTGCATGAAGGGAGCAGGGCACGGATTCGCCTTTGAAAAGGGTCCAGGAAGTGACCTCTGCCGAGTCCTCGTCTTCCTTTGTCCCCTCCACCACGTGGAGAAGAACACGTCCTCATGCCCAGTTCACAGGCGAGGATTAGGAAGGCCACAGGGTTTGCAAGAGAGTGTGGTGGCCGCAGCTCGAAGCCAGGCCTGCCTGGTCCCCACCCCACATGCAAAATGACCCTTGTCTGGCCAGCGAACAGCCAGGATCTCTTTTGTCTGTACTTGGGGGTCGAACCCAGGCCCTCGCACATACTTCACAAGCACTCTACCTCCAGCTGCACCTCCAGCCCAGTTTTAACTTTTTATCTTGAGACAGGGGCTTGCTAAGTTACGCAGGCTGCCTCTGGCCTCGGATCTGTGATCCTCCTGCCTCGGCCTCCCGAGTCACTGGGAAGGCAGGTGTGGCTACGGCATCCAGCAAGTAGCAACAATTGTAGTCACCCTGGCTCTCTATTGGCTCTTTTAAACTATGTGTCCGTCCCAACTGGGAACACCATAGTAGGCAAAATGCCCACCATATACTATAACTCCATTGACAGAATGCCCATCAGTTGAATATGGTATCCAGTGGCCCTCATAAGAAGTTTCCAGAAGCTATCAGTAAAAGGTTCACGCCCAAAGGGATCGCTGGACTGTCAGAGGGAATAAGGCCTGCTTTTAGGACATCAGGCCAAAGGATCTCATTCAAGAGAACTGCTCATATCTGATCTGATCTTAAAATAGCTCACGGGCATCTTTACTTGGAAAGAACCTTAGCCACTGAGACAAAGTATACACACCTTGAGTAATCTAAAAGACTCACCTCCCCGGGTTATTAACTACTGATCAGTTAAGCAGGAAGCATCTCAGAACCACGTACTTTTAAGGCTCCCAGACCCGCCCGTGGCCAGCCGCTATTGGTTAAGTGGACCTGCCACGAAGCCTCTGAACCCTCACTGGTGTCTAAGGGTGCGCCATGGTTAGAGGGCTGGTCTGCCAGCTGTGTGCACAAGGCCAGGCCCGTGGAGCGCGTGGCCTGGGTCCCCATGGGGGCCTCGTAAGGCTTCTGTGCTGCCCCAGCTGGCTGGAGCGGACGGACGGCTGACGCTGTGTTCTGCCCGGTTTGCTGTGGCTCCCACCCGCGGCGTCTTTCCACCCCTTGGCTGCAAGCTCGAGGTGCACGTTAGAAAATAAGGTGGGCGCGGAGCCCACGGGACGGAGAGGCCCGAGGGACCCCCGCCCCCAATTACCGACCTGAATGGAGGGTCCAGGCGGGTTATAAGGGACCACACCAGCCTTGGTCCTCAGCACGCTCCAGCTGGCTCTGGTCCCCAGCTCTTCTCGTCACCGAGTAGCCGGGGGTCCCAGCGGGGGGACCCGCGTGGGCGAGGGGGGTCAGGAGGGTGGGCAGTGGGGGGTGAGGGGTGGGTGGCAGGGTGTGAGAGGGTGGTCGCTTCAAACCCCGATTCACATGGAAAAACAACTCAAAACCCGTCCAAGCAGCCAGGAGACGGCCCCTCCCCCAGGCAGGAAGAGGCGGAAACTCAAAAGTCAAAAGTGGGGGTCGAGGGGGGCAGTAGAGGAGGGGGTGGGTGGGGGAGGAAACTCAAAAGTGAGGTGATCTGCTTGAAGCGCTAGAGGACCAGACAGCGTCACGCAGCCCCGAGAGGCAGGAAGCCGCAGCTCCGAGGGGGCGGGGTGGGGGGGCTCTGCTGGGCATTTTGGGGTGAGAGAACGTTCTGGATGCTTCTCTGAACTCCAAAATGAATGTGGATGGGGAGGGTGGTGGGGGGATGCCGGGCAGTTGTGCAGCCTGGGGGGGTGACTTAAGCTTAGATTACACCTGTCGGGAGGGCGTCGGGGGCCGGTTTCGGAGGTTGGTTTTGGAGGTTGGTTCTTTCTCCTCCCCTCCTTCCAACCCCAGACTTTGGCCCGAGGAGGGCTCAGGCGCATGGCGGCCCTCAGCCTGCCCTGCGCATCTCCCCCCCTCCCCGCCACCCTCGGCACCCCGACCCCTCCATCACCAGCTCCCTCGGCCACGAGGACAGAGGGCAGCGTGCGGTGCGAGGCCCGAGGGGACCTGGGTCCCCAGCCCCGGGCTGACCAGCGGCCTCGGCAGGTGGCTGCCCATTGGGGCCAGGCGGTTTGCTGCGCTGTAAACAGATATTTTTAATTTTGGAGGAATTTTTAAGGGGGGTTACGCTTTCTGCCTCCCCTTCTGGACTTGCCAATTGATGGACCCCTGCCCTGCCTGGCCATGGCTGTGGCCGCCGGGGACCAGGGAGGACCAGGTGTAATCTAAGTCCCGCGCGGCCCACCCCGCAGAGGAAAGCAATGCACAGGGCGCAGGCAGCAGGCGGGGTTGAGCTCAGTGTTCCTGCAGACGGGGCCCCCTGCCCTGGGCCCCCTCCTCCCGGCCAAGGCTGGGATGGCAGGGGCTGGGTCCTGACCTATAGGCCTCTTCCCTCAGGAGCTCAGGGGCACGGCCAGGAGGCACCGAGAGAGAGGCGGGGCCGGTGAACAGGCCCCACCAAAGAGAGGAGGGGCGCAGGCAGGGAGAGGTGCTCCACGCCCAGCTCTGGGGCTACGCCTGTCTAGGGGCCGCAGGGGTGCAGGACAGTGCATGGGGGTCATCCCCAGCGCTGCTAGGGCTTGGGAGTCAGGAAATGGAAGCCTCTTTGTCCCATTAAAATGGCAGGCTGTGGATGGGTCTGCCAAAGCTGGGGACACATCACAGAGTTGCAAAGGAGGCATGGGGATGGGAGGGACTGGGGTGTGCAGACTCGGCTGCCACGGGACCCCCAGTCCTGGCTCGGGACCCCCAGTCCTGGCTCCTCCGCTGAGCGCTGGCTGGGCCCAGCCACCTGCGCCTTGGGGCAGGCCACGCCCCTCATGGGTGGGGCATCCCCCAAGGGCCCCCGCTGCCCCTTGTCTGCGCACCGGGCTCAACAATGCTGTGTTCCTAGACCAGTTGGTGAAGACCCCACGGGTGGCCACTAACCGCACCTTAAAGGTGTCTCTGTGTTAGACACAATCTCTGACGGGGAAGTGAGCGGTCAGGGAAGACGCCACCCGGCTGGCTCCCCATCTCGCCAAGAGCCCGGGCTGCTTCTTTGCCCAGGGACCTCTCCCAGAGGCACGCCGGGGAGCTGCCTTCAAAAATGGCCACGGTCTTGGCTTCAGCCCCTGAGTCCCTGGGTGCTGCCAGGGCTGAATACTCTGCACTCGCTCGGTCCCCACAGGGCAGGACAGGGCCGTCGGGAGGCGGCTGAGGCGAGGCTGCTTTGTCTAGCTCTGGTCACAATGCAGCTTTGCGGGCAGAATCCGCCTGGCAGGCCCACTCCTTCTCGTGAAGGTGCTGAAACCCTTCACCTGGGCCCTGAGCACCCCAGGGGAGCAGCGGGGGCGGAAATGAGATCAGTGGCTCTGGATGAAACAGGGACCTCCCAGGGACAGAGCTGGAGCCAGGAGAAAATGAGGTCAGGGGTGGGTTCAGAAAGACACTAGGAAAAAAAGGAGGTCTGGGCTTGTGAATTAGCTTCTGCCCCGCCACGCTCCCCATGGGCCACCGTGGTTAAACAGCAAGCCCGGGAGGCCCCAAAGAGAGGGAACGGGTTGACCGGATCACCAGTCGAGACCCCCTTACTTCTTTAGCTTACTACCACCCCACTGGCTCCTTTTGCCGGCCACCCGGAGGACAGCAGGACATCTCCCTGAAGGCGACCTGAGGGACGTCAGCTCCGTGGACTCCTCCCAGCCCCCCTGTGACCTCAGCACCTGTGAGCTCTCTGCGGTTTGGATGGGGAAAAGGGATTCTGAGAGGTCAAATCATTCGCCTGCGGTCCACAGGCAGTCGGGGGCATGAGCAGGATTGGGGTCCAAATCTGCCAGGGTCCAGGGCTTGTGATCCTTTCCCTAGGCTACCCTGCCCCCCAAGTCCAAGTGGTCTTCAGAGGCCCTCAGCCCCTTCAGCTGCAATGCAGCAGGACCTAGCCTTGCCACAGGGGCCGGAGCTCCCCGGACGATCAGCCTGGTATATTTTGCAGTGCCTTAGTAAAGACACAGGAGAAGTCAGTCCTGTTTTATAGCACCTAAAGTTCTCTTAGCAACTTGGCCTTGAATTTAATAATTGGGAGGCAGGTGAGGGGCGAAAGGGGAAAAGAGACAATCTCAAACACAGTGGCCTCTGCCCTCAACTATTATCTACGTTGGGCAGTAAGCTATGGGCTGACCATCAGAAACCTAAATGGAGATTTTTTTAGGAGTGGTTTTCTATTGGGAGTTGGTGGGAGATTCTCAAAGGTTTGCCCTTTCTTAGGGAGGGAGAAGATAGGGGTGTGCATCTCTGAAGGTTTGCAGAAGTGAGGGAGACACACAGAGAGAAAGAGCTGGGGGAGGGGTGGAGAGAGAGAGAGAGAGAGAAGCAGAGGGAGAGTCAGGGAGCCAGAGAGAGTGGGGGAGAGGCTGTGTCCAAAATTCCCCTGGGTTTTCTCCAGAATCCCACAGCTCTGATGCTCAGGTAATTCAGAAAGTGACTATGCTGTGTTGTTAGACCAAAAGGTACCTGTGACTGGGCCCAGAGCCTGAAAGGGGAAGGAAGCAGCCAACATCGCCTGGGAAGGCGGAGGCATAGTGCTCCAGGCCAGATAACTGGCCCAGTATTTCTTCCCAAAAAATCTGCCATTCTACAGTTTTAAATGGGCAGTTTTGGATTTTTGCCCAGCCAAGGTGCATACAGCCATCACACCAGCTGTCATTTTCAGTACTACGGGCCAATCACTGTCCAGGGAAGATGGCACTGTTATCAAGCCCCTCCATTTTAAGCTGACAACTATCGTTTTTTGGGTACATCATTATACTGAATGAAAACTCAGAACGTTGGTACCTCTTCATACTTCAGATACCTGATTTTTTGTCTTTTTTTTTTTTTTTGGTTGTTGTTATTTGGAAGGGTAACAGGTAGCTTTAGGCTGAAACAGAGGAATAAGAAAATGCCCTCGTGGCTTCCCTTGCAAAATGGCTGCTCTGGAGGGGTGCTGGGACACCAGCTTTGGGAAAAATGGGGCTCACAAGGGAGGGTCAAGCCGATTGTGCCGTTCTTCCTCGCACAGGCGCTACCTCCCACCGCCCATCTGTACCACCTCTCCTGCACCCTTGTGGCTTACAGAGTCACTTTCTGCCCCAGCATCCCAGCTGTGGGATCCTTTCCATCCCCCCAACCCCCGGCAAATGAGAATTGGGACAGGAACACTGGCTTTTAAATCACAATGCGTTTGGAGAACAACCACAGAACAGCTCAGCCCAAGAAACCAAAACCAAACAGCACAGAAACAAGACAGAACCAAAGACAGATCGCTTTGGGGGAGAAGAGGACCAAGTGAAAGGGATGGGAGGGGAAACAAAATAAATGAACCAATTGATTTCCCCCCCAAAACGAAACTTAAAAAAAAAAAAGGAAAAAAAAAAAAAGTAAAGGAAAACAAGGAAGAAAGAAAAATAAGAAAACCAAAAGAGAAAAATGGAACCAAAGACAAGAAACACTCCAACAGAAGGCATTGGGAATTCACCAAACCAAACCAACAAGAGTGGCATGCAGAGAAATTTTGACATTCTCCCAGCATGCATCAGGCCCAAGTTACCATGACGACGAGGAGTGCAAAAAACTTAGCAACAACATTACCAACGGATGCAGAGGCGACCACAATGCAAGCATCGCATGTGTGCGGCCGGCCCTAGGCCGGGCTGGGCACGGCTGAGATTTTCGTGTCTTTCTGGGTTTTGCTCTTGCTTGGCGTTTGTTTTTGTTTTTGTTTTTATGTGGCTGTTGTTGTTTGCTTTGTGTTTATTATTTGTACTCCATTTTTAAGTTAATTTTTCTATTTTTTTCGGTGTCTGTGTGTGTGTCCGTGCAGTTGTCTACGTGTGTTTCGTGTGTGTGCGTGTCATTTTTTTCAGAATGTAAAAATGTGGGTAAAGAAAGTAAAAAAGAAAAAAACACACCAACCTTCTCGAAGCTCTGAGGAATGTAAAGGGGGTTTGATGCAGAACACAATGACATGGGGAAAAGAGAAAAAATAGGGGAAATACAGAGAGTAAAAAGAGGACTTCCCAAGGCTAAAAGCTGCAATCGTTTGCTTTTTTTTTTTTCTTTAAACCAAAAACATAAAAAAAAATTAAAATTAAAAAAGAAAAAGAACAGCAATGACTTTTTTTTCTCTTGCTATCCTCCATGCTGCCCTGGACATACAAGATCTACATTTGCCTTTCTCAACACTCCTACTTCTTCAGTCTTGGAGCATCTGAGACCCGGGCAAAGATGGAGAGGTGGAACCTGGTCCTTCAGTTGCCTCCAGAAGGAAGGAGGCTCGGACTGGGGACTCTGCCTCCGGAGGCCAAGGACATGGAAGCCCCCTCCCTTCTCACGCCCTTGCTAAGGCCCCTCCCCCACCCCCTGCTGACCACACTGTGCTCTGAGCCTTCGAGACTCACACCCCCATCCCCGGAGCCAGCGGAGGAAACAGGCAGGTCAGGTGGAGGACAGCACCCGAGGCGCAGCTGGCCACGCATGACTCCCGGGAGGCCGCGGCGGCGGATCGCAAGTGCCCCCAGCCCCGCCCGTGCCCTGGTCTCCCTCCCCGCCCTCCAAGTGGCCTCCTCCTCCTTAGAGGCAAAACCCGAAGTCCAGGACCAAGGGATCCCTTGGGGGCCAGGGGGAGCTTGCAGTTGGCAGGGACAGAGAGGGGCGAGGGAAGGGAAGGGAAGAGCCACCTGGGGTTCCCCGTGGACAATGACAGGGGCTCAGTGCATCGACTGGGGGAAACTGAGGCCAGGAGGAAGGAAGGGGACCAAGTCAATTTATACAGAGTTTCCTGGGGCCCCGAGTCCTGGGGGTCGGGGCAGGGGGCTGTTTCTATCATGGATGTGATCAGAAACAGCCTTGAAGAGGCAGGAAATAGAGGAGGAGGGGGAGGAGGACGGGAAGGAGGGGGAGGGGCAGGGGGAGGAGGGAGATCAAAGGCTCTGCGTGGACCCAAGAGAGCCAGCAGAGATAAGAGGGGTCCAGAGAGGGGCCTGTGGGCACCGCAGCCCCCGGCCCCTTTGGGGATGCAGGAAGGGGCCTGGCAGGACGCTGCCCTGGTGTGGAAGTCGGGGGCGCTGGCACCTGAGACCCCAGGCTTCCGCGCCCGCCAAGTGGGCCTCGGAAGGTGACCCCGCAAGCTCTACCGGGTGGCATGGCTGCCTCCACCCGGGGAGCCACCAGGCTGCGGCCCCGGCCTCCTGTTGGCCAGAGCGCAGTGCGGCCCAGGGCCCTGAGGACCCCTCCTTGAGTTTGAGCCTGAGGGCCGTGGACGGGTAGGGGGCAGGGAAGCGGGAGCCACGAGGCCACAGGGTCAGAGAAGCCAAGCCAGCACATGACACGGGATGGCGCAACACACCACAGAAGCCAACGGGGGGGCCGGGGGGGCCGAGGCCTGCAGGCTCCCCCAGCCCTCGAGGCCCGAGACTCACCCCCACCCTGCTCCGCGCCCCACTGCGCCTCCTGTGTGGCCTCCCCCGAGTCCCAGGGCAGGGGAAGGATTTCAGCTGCCTGTGTTTTACAGGTGGGGAAACTGAGGTCTGGAGAGGGACGCCGCCCGCCAGGGAGGGGCCTTCCTGCTCGGGTCTGGGGGAGCCCGGAGGCTGCGAGCCCGGGGTGGGGTGGGGCGGGGCGGGTCCCTGCCTTTGGCCTTGGCGGTATCCCCTACCTCGCACGTAGAGGTTGGCAGGGGACGAGTATCGGACGCCCGCGTTGTTGGTGGCCACGCACTCGTATTTGCCCTGGTCGGTCTCCTCGCTGCTCTCGATCTGCAGAGCCCCTGTGGGGAGAGGGGAGAGAACCTGGCCGCTTAGAGGGGGCCCCCAGGGGTGGCCCCACATGTCTTGCCAGCTTGTTGCACTGAGGGGGCTTGCGTGCGG
Organism: Pedetes capensis; assembly: GCA_007922755.1. Classification (NCBI taxonomy): domain Eukaryota; kingdom Metazoa; phylum Chordata; class Mammalia; order Rodentia; family Pedetidae; genus Pedetes; species Pedetes capensis. The sequence goes on from VMDO01018635.1 coordinate 19,533, forward strand.
CTGTGATGCTGAAAGCTGTGCCACTGGCATCTCAGATCCCAGCAGGGCCACCCATGGAGGACAGGCTTCAGCTGAGCTTCCAGACTAAGGCAGACTAGGGAGAAGGACCCGGCAGCCCACTCCTGAAACAATCAGTCATTGAAAACCCTATGAATGGCAGAGTTGTCATTAGCTGCCGTCCACTTGGGTCTGACTCATTGCGACCTTCATGGAGTGTTCAATGGCTGATTGCTTCGGGAGTGGACAGCCACGTCCTTCTCCCATTTTTGCAGTGCTGGGGTTGAACCCAGGGCCCCAGGGAGCGCAGGGCAGCGCTCCATCAACTGAGCTGAACCCCAGCCCCCATGAACAGCACAGAAGCACTGCCAAATATCTTGCCTGAAAATGAGCCCCCCAGGCTGCAAGGCATTCAAGAAATGACTAGGGAAGAGTTGCCTCCTCAAAGTAAAGTCAACCTTCATGATGGGAACAGAGTTAAACCCTTGGGACCTCCTTCTGCTGACGTGGTACGACTCAAAATGAGAAGAAACACAGTGGCTGCAACATGGGCTCAAATGCAGAAAGGCCGTGAGCATGGCACAGTGTTGGGTAGCATTTTGTTCTGTTGTACGTAGGGTTGTTACACAACACCCCCCACCCCCCACCCCCGCACACACCCCACCGGAGGTGGGCTGGGAAGGTCATCCCAGAATCCCACCTGGCCTGTCTCCCACTCTGGCTGGGCTGGAGAGGGAGACAAAAGCAGGGCCTTAGCCCGGGCTCCCGGCTCATGGAACCCCCACTCAAGCCTTGCCCCACCCCGCGTCCCACATACTGGGACTCAAGCAAATCCCCCGCTCAGGCTGTGAAAAGTGCGGGTTGGGCGGCCGGAGCGCCAGCTTCGACTGCAAGCTGCGGGGAGCCGTGGGGCGCGCACACTGCAAGGGACGCTTGAGAAAAGTCCTAAGTGGTCCCCGAGGCGATGTGGAAAGGCGAGTTGAAGCTCACGCCTCCTAACTGTCCTCACGGAGACCCAGTGCGTGGAGAGACCACAAGTCGAGGGCAGATTCAAGGAGCCGGCGGTTGCCTTGCTGGTCACTACCAGGGCCCGGGAGCCAACACAGGTCTCAGTTAGAGTGTGTTGGCAATGGCGGGCTTAGACCCCAACTGTGCCGGACCCTGACTACAGAGAGAATGTCCCCAGGTTTTTGAACTCATCTAAGTCAATCAGCGGGCTGGGATTTAGCTCAGTGGGTAAAGCCCCGCTCTGCACTCTCTGAGGTCCCGAGTTCGATTCCTGGCACCACAAAAACAGGAGGAGGACATGGCGATCCACTCCCGAGGCAATCCCAAAACAATCAGCCACTGAAAACCCTATGAGGGTCGCTGTGAGTTGGACCTGACTCGATGGCACCTAACAGCAAGTCAATTGCTCTGAACACACCCGCAGGTAGGAACCACAGGCCTGGATTCCAGAGCCTGGTGGTCACGAGGAACGGAACGAATTTCTTCAAGTGTGTTTGAAGTTACGGGCCTCTGCACAGCTCTGTGATGCGCACCGGTGCAGGCAAGCTGGGCTGAATTTTCAAAAATGTTTGAAATCAGAGGTCTAGCTGGGCATGATGGTGCACGCCTGTAATCCCAGTGGCTTGGGAGGCGGAGCCAGGAGGATCGCAAGTTTGAGACCAGAGGCAGTCTGTGTAACTTAGCGAGACCCTGTCTCAAGAAGAAGAAGAAAAAAAAAAGGGCTGGGGGCGCAGCTCAGTGGTCCAGCACTTGCATAGCAAGCAAGTGTGAGGCCCTGGGTTCAACCCCCAGTACCGCAAAAAAAAAAAAAAAAAAAAAGCAAAACTCAGAGGTCTGATGGAAAGCCTCTCATGGTCCCAAATTAAGGGGAGGCTGCAATCACAAGTCTGGGCCAAAGAATCTGTTGGCCACCAGTATATAAGGATATCAGGTCTTCTGTCGGAAATCACAGGATGTAGTCAGAGTCTGCATTTCCCACGAACACAAAGTGAACGAGGCTTCTTAGGAATATTTAAAATACGACAGTGCCTGTGTTTGTTAGGTGCTGTCGAGTAAGTATTCGACTCATAGCGACCCTGTGTACGACAGGCAAAACGCTTTTGTCAGTGCTTCTCTGCTATTCACAGGGTTTTCAATGGCAGATTGCTTTTTGGGAGTGGGTTGCCAGGTCCTTCTCCCAAGCCTACAGCACCCGGTGTTCCCAGGCGGTCTCCTACCCACGTGCTAACCGGGCCCTACCCTGCTTAGCTTCTGAGATCTGTCAGGATTGGACGCCACAGGGCTTGGGCTGACAATGCCCATAAGTTAATGAAAACGAGGGCTGATTTCCCCAAGGATATTTGAAGCTACAAGCCCAGAACAGCCTCTCAGTTTCCCAGTGAAGCAAACTATGTTTGAAATTTCAGGCTCTGGTAAAATACTTGAGTGCTTACTGATAAAAAAGCAAAGGAGGCAAAGATTGCTGCGGGTACGTTTGAAACCACTAGCCTGGATCAAAGCTCCCATCTCACACGAAAATAAAATTGCCTGGATACATGTTAGTGTGTTGAGCCACAGGTCTGAATTCAAGTGCCTGCTGACCCCACATAAATGAAGCTAGGTGACTTTTCTGCAAGCATGTTTGAATCACATCACAGGCTCCTATCTGGACCCAGAGCACCAGGAGTCCAAAAATCCAGCCTATGTTTACTAGCTTTGATTACAGATATTGCACAGAAGTGACAAGAACTTAGTAATTGCTATGTTCTGTCTAGGGCTACCAGATAAGGGCTCTGCCCCCACAGAACACTTCCTCCTCTTCCCTGGCCCTAAGATTCTAGGGAAGCAGGTAGGTAAAACTGACTCAGGAGGCCCAGAGAGGGTAGGAAACCTGCTTTGGGTCACACAGCATTTCATAGCAAAGCTTGGACTAGACACTGATTCTTCCCCAGGGCTCCTACCTGGACCTATGTGTTCTCCTGCCTGGGACAGCCCTATGGGGGTGGAGTCGGCCCTGGCCTTAGAGAACGCCTGCCTCTGTCCCGCCCAGATCGTAAAGATCCAGAAGGTCCCTTCTGTAGCTCACTCCACAGATGGCAGAAATAAGGCTGCAGACGGACGCGGTTCTACACGGAGCTCACGTCAGGCCCTGGCTCCCAGCGCTCCCGGTGCGCGTGGGAGGCAGCGCCCCATGGCTGAATGGACGGACGGTCACCCCCTGCCCCTCTCAGCCACAGACAGAGACACAGAGAACAGATGGATGCCGGGCAGGGTGGCAAGGTGGAAACATGTAACAGGGGTCTGGAGGGCGGTGTCCCTGGAGCCAGGGGCCCTGGGGGTGGGGGGCAGCGAGAGCCTGAGCGGGCAGTGGGTGAGGGACGGACCTCTTACCTCGGATCGGAGTACTTTCTGTAAGGGAAGCAGAGAGAACCAGGTGAATGTCAGAAGGCCGTCGGATGGGGGCCGGAGGGCCCCGGGGAGGCTGGGCCGGGCCACGAGCCAGGCCTGTCTGCTCTGCCGGGAGCGGGACCCGGCAGGCCTGGCTGAGGGGACGGGCGAGCCTCCTGGGGCGGGCCGGGGTCTGCGAGCTTGCCAGGCAAGAGGGCTTCCTGGAGGAGGTGTCTCTGCGCCCTGGCAAGGTCTGCCGGCCTGGCCTGGCCCTGGGGGCCGCTTTCCTCTGGGCAGGGGGAGGAAGCTTCCGGTCTCCCTCCCTCTGGTCGTTTCTGAGGGTCCAGCGGGGGGCTGTTTTTAAATCAGGACAGGAAGGAATGGGGCGCTGTGGGGTCTCAGGAATCTTGTTAGAGACGAAGGGACCGGAGAGGTTAGTGCCCCAGGGCCAGGCATTGAAGCAGAGGTTAGGGGTCACCAAGAGACCAAGTAGGAGGGACAAGGATGGGAGCTGAGGACAGGGCATTCCCCGTGCCCCGAAGGAAAAGAGGAAAGGTGGGCGGTCAGGCTGGCTGCCCCCTGCCAGGCTGGGCCTCTGGGACCCGGGGACCCAGGGACCCAGGGAAAGGCAGCCCCTGGCTAGGAGCTGAAATCCGCAGCTTATCTCCAGCCTCATCTCGCTCCTGCTGCTGGCTGGTCACTTGTCTGGGGACTCAGGGACTTGAAGACCAGAGGCAGGGAGCTGCCATTAGCAATGATCTGGGCAAGAAAATATCTGGTCCGTGTGGCTGGGGCCCGCACAGATGGGCAGACTGAGGCCGAGGGGCCAGGTTCTCTGAGGTCACACCTGCGCAGAGGCAGGGTGAGCTCTGGGCCCAGCTCTCCAGCCTCACACTGGGGATCCTCTAGCCTGAACCCTATCTTTTTGACATATCCTCAACCCCCCCTTTTTTTTAACAGTATTGAGGGGTTGCCAGGGCCTCACACATACTTTGCAGGAGCTTCACCACTGAGCTGCACCTCCAGCACATTTTTTATTTTTTACTTTGATTCAAGGTCTTGCTAAGTTGCGCAGGCTGCCTCTGGCCTCGACCCTGCGATCCTCCTGCCTCTGCCTCCCGATCTGCTGGGATGGCAGGCATGCGCCACCGCACCCAGCCATCCTCGATCCTTTGAAGGCCATTCTGCCCACCTCCCATGGGAACCAAAGAGAATCGGCTGACAGCCGCACTGTAGAGGCGGCGTCCAGGTGGATGGGAATCTAGGTCGGCCGTGACCGAGGCTGTTTCTCTGTGCTTCAATGACGACAGTGGAAGCCAGAGTGGAAAACTAGGCTTCCCAAGGCCAAAAGACCATGACTGCCATACTGAGAGAAACGGATACCTGTGTCTCTGTGTCTGTCTGCCTGGCTGTCTCTCTTTCCTACTGTGCTGGGGATGGGACCAGGGCCTCACACATGCTATGCAAGTGCTCACCACTGCCCCACATTCCCAGCCCGGGGATATAACTCTTAGTGATTAAAGAGAGACATGCTTCCCATCCCGGGGCAAAGAAGAAAAGACTACACTCTCCTGCCGTGGCCTTAGGCAGCTCCCGTATCAGTCACTGCCACCTTAGTAAGAATTAGCTCAGTCTTCTTTTCAGAGCCTCCAGGCTGGACGCTGGGGAAAAGAGAGTAAGCCACCTCCAGAAACAGCCCAGCCAGAATGGTCCCAGCCCCAGCTCCCAAACTTTGGTACTAAATGCTCTGGCACTGCTAAAAGCCCAGAATCCAGGGGCAGGGCTCTATGAAGTGTGGAATCCTGCCAGCCCAAAGGGCACCCTGACCCACCCTCTGTGCCTGTCTGGGGTCTGGCTGGTCCTTTTCCTCTTTTCCTTCTGGGGTCATCTCTCTGCAGCCTGCCGGTGGCCGGCGGGCGGGTAGGGGAGCCGTTAGTACACATGCCACACGGAGCGAGTCGGTTACTGTCACGGCGGCTGTTAGTGTGGGGAGAGAGGGCGGGAGGGGATGGAGGGGGCGCTGTTAGTTGTTGACGTGGCAAAGAAATCAGACTTACCAAAGGTTTCTGATCGTTTACAGAGAGACAAGAAAAGAGAACAGGAGCGTTAGAGGGCCGGCTCGAGACCCTAGGGCTGCGGGGCAGGGCGGCAGGCCAGCTAGTACCTGAGAGGTCGAGCCCAGCTAACCGCGCAGCCTGCGTTCACTGTGCGCTCAGCACCTGCCAGGCGTGGCATTGTGGCCATATCCCCGTCGCCGAGGCAACCGCATTTTAGGAGGAAACTGAGGCTCAGAGAGGGTGAGCTATGCTGAGCACCTTCTGGGCAACGAGGCTCGGAGGCCAAGTGGCCTCGCTCCCCGGGCCCTGGTGCTGGGACTGGTGAAAACAGGTATCCTCAGGTGGCAGGTCAGGAGCGGGGCTCGCTCTCTGCCCCTCGGGAGCCCCGGGTCTCTCCCAGACAGCAGTGCCCGGCTCGGCATCTGCCTTTTTAAAAACTTTTCCTCCAGTACTGAGGTTGGACCCAGGGCCTCCCGCACACGAGGCGAGGGCTCTGCCACTGGGCTATAGCCCAGCCTCTTTTTTCATCTTTAAGACAGAGTCTCGTTAAGTTGTGCAGGCTGCCTCTGGCCTCAAACTCGTGATCCTCCTGCCTCGGCCTCCCAAGTGGTGGGATGACAGACATGGCCATGGCGCCCAGCAGTGTCTGCCCTTCTGCAGGGTTTTGGGACTCAGCTGGGGGAGGACAGAGAGGCAGATGGGCTGGTGGTTCCCCAGTGGCAGCGCAGGGGCCCCAAGAACAAGGTAGGACTGCCTCGAGAGGGAAGGGCAACTTCCCAGGCAGGTCCTTAGTGGCAGGGGAGGGAGAGAGGAGAGAAGCGAGGGGGACAGGGGCCGCCGACGCCCCCAGGCATGTGGATGCGGGCAGAGCCGCAGGCTCTGAGCCGCTGAGGAAACACAGCCAGGACACAGGCGCACGGGAGGCCAGGCATAGACACGCGAGGGCCCGTGTCCTCAGACACGGCGGCGGGCAGAGACTGTGCACACGGTGCGGGGGATGGGGCATGGCTGGGGTAGGCGTGGCCACGCGCTAATCTGGGAGGGCAGGGGAGGGGATGCCCCAAGTGTGCCCAGGCGCTCTGCACCGTCCACCCATGGGAAGCGGGGCAGGCCACACAGGGACGAGGGACAGACACACACACAGACATGTCACAGAGCAGAGGGACAAGTGACAATGCACACGCACAGCGCCCCAGATGGCCTCACCAAACGGGCCACCCAGGGGCCAGGACATCACCGAAAGCCGCCCACCCCAATGGTGACCAAGGCCTATGCTGTGTCCCCCGGTCACCCCAGCCCAGCCGTGGAGGGGGAGGACAAGCAGCTGGAATCCCAGCGCCAGCCTCTGCTTACCCTCACCCCAGGGCATCGCTGCAGCTTTGGCATTAGGGACGCCCTCTCCCTGGAGCTTTCTATAGCTCCCCACCACCACACCCAAATGTGGCCGTCCTCTCCCATACACACCTGCCAAAAATACTCTCCTGCCCCTGCCTTACACAGCTCACCCCCGCTCCTACCTGTCTGGGCAACCTTAGCTCCTCCCTAGATGAGCCCATGGCTTCTGCCTAGAAGATGCTCTCCCTCTTCCACCTGCTATGGCTCCCCATCATCTTGACCACCCATGCTCTATTCTAGACCCACTGAAGATGGCCCCCTCACCATTCTCCCTGGCTGCCCATAGCCTCTGTCTGTCCCAGTGGTCTGGGCAGGGTAGTTGCCCACTATGGCTGATACCCACAAGCTATCCGCTGTTCTCCAGTGCTTTCCGGCAGCCACGATGGATGGGTGGTATCTCCAATGACACTTCTACAACGTGGGTGTTGGAGACACTCTCCCCCCGTGGCCCTCAGTGGCTCCCCATGGCTACGCATGTCGGGACCAATTCCCTCTGCACTAGTCAAGCAGCCCGGCCCTCTCCTCCGACTGCTCCATGGCCCCCACCACCTCTGCAGGTCTGGACCCCACCATCCCCCTTGTGCCATTTTGGAGGCATTTCCCATGGGGTTCAATGTCCTCCGTGGCTGTGCGTCACCTCTACCTGTCCCCTGGAAGTCCCCAGGCCTTGGGGACACTCCCTTCCCTCTGCTGCCCTCTATGGCTCCCGCGTCTTGCAGGTCACCCGTGCACACCTGATCGCAGCTGCTTGATGCGTCCGTTGCTGGCGCTCGGGTCCACAGGCAGGAAGTCCTTGAACCACGTGATCTCAGGGTCTGGGTTACCGCTGGCAGCACAGAGCATCGTGGCCGTCCGCGTCCGCTCCACCACTTTCAGCTGAGGGCCCATGTCGATGTTGGGGAAGCCGGGGGGCAGCTGGTCCTCTGAGGACAGAGAAGGGAGGGGTGGGCAGAGGTCAGCCGGCCTCGGTGGCCACGCCTGGGATCCAAGTGCTCGGGAGGCTGAGGCGGGAGGACAGCGACTGTGGCCGGCCTAGGCTACATAGCGAGATCCTGTCTGAAAAAATAAACGAAACGCCCAGGAGCCAGGCCGGGGTGGGAAGCGGCCAGCCCTGCCTGTACCTGGACTGTGGCCCTTGGACCCTGACTTAACACACGTCACTTTCTGCTGTTTCAGTCCTCGGGGCGCGGCTTTGTCCAGGCAGCCAGGCAGATGCAGAGCCTCCCTCCACCCCATGGAGGAGTGGCAGAGCGACCGCTCACGACGTTCGTGGGACAGAGATGTCCTGGACAAGTGGGCAGAGGCGGGGATGCCACAAACTGGGAGGCGACAGGTCAGCACTGAGTGCCCGGGCCCCCAGCCCCAGGGACTAAGGACCCCCGGGGCATCCTGAGGCATGGGAAGCAGTACCACCCACCCGTGGCTCGAGCCGCCCGTGGACCGGACGCTGCAACACAGCTGGGGAGCAAAGCCCAGGCCACGCTGCTAAGTGGGCCAAGCTCAAAGTGAAACACGGCCTAGATCAAGGGTTGCAAGCCCTGCCCCCAGGGCCTTGTCCTTTCACTCTGTTAATAAAGTTTTATTGGCACATGGCTCTGTCCGTTTGTTCCCACATCCTCTGTGGTGAGCGGCCTCCTGTGACAGGCAGCTTGAGCTGCTGTGACAGAGCCCGTCTGGCCTCAAGGCTGAAAATATTTACTCTCTGGTGTTTTCCAGAAAAAGTCTGCCGCCTCCAGGTGTAGACAGGGCTGCTGTTGGAGTCTGATGCAAATACGCAGGGGCTGCTGTTGGAGTCTAATGCAAATAACGCACGTGGGTTTGTTTAGGAATGTGGGAAGGACAGTGGGCACAGTGGAGGGGGGTGGCCAGAGCCCCAGGCAGGCAGCAAGGGGAGCCAAAGGAGACGCGGGTGGGGAACAGAACCAACACTGTGTCCCCAGGGGGAGTGAGGAGCTGTCAGTCAGGCCCAGGGGCGCTACTTGGCGGGAGGGCAGCCACAGCCTCGGGTCTGACTGTGTACAGATGCCACAACCGAGAAGCTGGGGCTGGGCACGGCGGCCATGCTATGATGCCAGCACTTGGGAGGCGGGGCCAGAGGATCACGAGTTCGAGGGCAGAGGCAGCCTGCGCAACTTGGTGAGACCCACGCTCAAGACAAAACATAAAACATGGGCTGGGTTTGCAGCTCAGTGACCAAACGCTGGCAAGGCAAGAGCAAGGCCTGGGGTCGGCCCCAAGTACTGTGCAAACAAAAACCAGAGGGGAAACTGAGGCTGCGTCAGACGCACCGCTGCTCCGGGCAATGTGCAGCATATGGCCTGGCTGGGGGCTGCAGGACCGCCGGGCTCAGTTCGGACCCACCCAGGGCTCTGGGGCCAACTAAGTCCTGCCCGAGGCAGTTTGGACACAGATGTCCTCCCAGGCCCCAGGCCGGACCACCTCCCACCTTGCACGTGGCTCTGCCTGACCCCCGAGGACATCACTGGGGATGAAGGCCCAAAGGACTGGGGGCAGGCGGGCCCGTGTGCGCGTGCGCTCTGCTCCGTAGCTGTGTTGGCAGAGCCTGAGCTGCGGGGTGCTCCCGCCTGCTCTGCGCGTGGGCACGTGCTCTCCCACGAATGCGCGCGTCTCCCGCGGGTGCTCGGGTGTGTGCGTGGGCAGCAGCCATTGGGGCGGGGGGAGGCCCCGGCCGCCTGATGCTACCAAGCGCTCCTAATTAAACAAAAGTGTTCATTGCAGGCTGCATTGTACCCGGCTCCTCCGGGTTTAATTAAAACAACAGCGTGGGCGTCGGGGCGCCGAGTCCACAGTCAGAAGGGGGCGGAGGCGGGAGCGATGGGAGGGGCAGTGGCAGCCCAGATGGGGGCAAGAGGCTCAGTGGGAGGTACCTGGGGGGGTCCCTCAGGGCCTGAGTGGGGGGAGGCAAGGGGGTCAGGGGCCTCAGCAGGGAGGTCAGAGGCAGCCCAGGAGCTGGTGCACAGGCAGCTGGGAGGGCGGGAGCAGGCCGCGGGGGAAATGGATTCAGGCTCCCCTTTCAATTCTCCCAGCGACAACAATGAAAGCTGGAACGGGGCGATGGGAGGCTGGCTGCTCTGTCTGTACCCGGGAAAGGTCAGGGCAAAAATATCCCAGGCTGGGGGCCCGGGCTGGGGTGCGCAGACTCCGCCTCCTTTCTCCTCACCCCCGCCCCTCAGGGCCAGCGCCTGCCTGGTCAGAGCAGTGCAAAATCACACTGTAGGGTCCTTCGTTAGGAAATGATGATGGATTTCCAGGCGGGAGCAGCAAAGCACTGAACAGAGCTAGAGGCCCCGGGAAGGAGCGACCGGGGTGGTTGTCCAGGTCGCTCACTGTGCATGGTCTTCCTTCCCCAGCTTCCAGGCCGGCCACCATGCTGTGCCCTGGAGGAAGTGAGAACTCACTCTGGAAGCACGTGCGGGGCACCTCCCAGCCAATGAGTGATGAGGCTCAAATTCATGGTTGGGATGGCCCTGCTAGGGCCAGGTGGAGCCCCACCCTGAGGGCCACTGAAGGCCTGGTGACACCCACCTCAGTAAAACAAGAACAGCAATAATGATCAGAATAACTGAGGAGTAGCAAGACCTAAGTGTGAGACAGGAAACTGCAGCTCAGAGAGGCTCAGAGAGGTCCACTGACTTGCCTGAGGTCACACAGCCACAAAAGGCTGCCGTTGGCCCCCAGTACTCAAACCTGGTAATTGCAGAGTAGAAAGGAGCAGAGAGCAACCTGTCTGTCTCAACAATGAGGTTTTGTGCTGAGGAAATAACTTCTAGCTCCCCCAGAGCCCACCAAAGCAAGACCAGCAAGCAGCCCGCAGAGCCATGTGATTGTGACTAAGCGGCACCTGCTTCAGTGTGTGGTCACCCTTCTGCCTTTGGCGGAGCCACCATTACGGAACCCCTCTATGTGGGCTCCAGGGAGCGGTCAGGCCAGTCAGTTACTTGGTCCATGTTACCAAGAAGAAGGGTAGTGACCCAGGCTAATTGGGAAGGGGGGAGTCTCACCCAGGACAAAGCCAATATAGGAAAAAATAAAACTAAAAGGGAGAGCGAGACTGAGCCCCCAGCCCACTGAGAGTCTTGATCAAGCTGAACCTGAAGCCGCCATACTCCACAGACATTTTAATTACACAGACTGACTAATTCTCTTCCTGCTCGTACCACTTTGGGTTGGATCAGCCTCTTATAAGCAGAAAAGTGTGAGTAAGATAACAGAGAAGGAGGATGGGGGCAGCAGCCATGTCTGCTACACCAGAGACCTGGGAGGCTCAGGTGGGAGGATCACAAGTTCCAAGGCAAGACCCTGAGTCAACCTCAGGAGATCTCGTCTGGGGGCAGAGTGTGGAGCCGGGCGCAGTGGCCACACCTGGGATCCCAGCGCTCCGGAGGCAGAGGCAGGAAGGTCACAGGGTAGAGACCACAGGCAGTCTGCGTCACTTAGGGAGATTTTGTCTGGGGACACAGCTCAGTGGTAAAGTGCCTGCAAGGTATAGGGGAGGCCCTGGGTTCAACCCTCCAGTACTGCAAAAAAATAAAAACAAATAAAACAAAACAAAGATGATTCTGGTCCCCTAATGCTTTTCTCTCTTATAAAGGCTTCATAAGCCCAGCGTGGTGGCGCACACCTGAAATCCCAGTGACTTGGGAGGCAGAGGTAGGAGGATCGCAAGTTTGGGACCAGAGGCAGCCTGCGTAACTTAGCAAGACCCTGTCTCAAAAAGTAAAAGAATGGGCTGGGAGTGCAGCTCACGGGTCCGGCACTTGCAAAGCATGCAAGTGCGAGGGCCTGGGTTCAGTACCAGAAACAAACAAAGGCTTGATAAATCCCTACCAGTAGGCTCTGGGCCCTGATGGTTTTATGGGCTAAAGAAGGGGAACTCAAAATCCCCTCAAAAATCCAAAGCAGAAAGTTTCGAGGCCATATTTCCAGATTTCTTGGGCATCTCCACCTGAAGTCCAGAGCCCAGTTCCCCCTCTGCCCACTGCAGGGAGCCCGGTACCTCGGAGGACAGTGAGCTTGGCGTGGACCGTGATCTCCCCGACGGAGTTCTGGGCCACGCACTCGTACACGTTTTCGTCCCGGGGCGTCCGCAGTGGCTGGATTCTCAGCACCGCCCCTGAGCTCTCGTCAAACTCGATTGTCTGCCGGGGGCAGGGGAGAAAGGACAAGGTGAGGCTGGAGCTGGGGGGACCAGCGGCCACCCTGATAGTCCCAGGCGTGTCTGGGAGAAGAGCTGGGGCTGTACACAAGGTGGGTGGGTGTCAGGGAAACGATGTACATCAGCAAAGGGTACCGTGTGCGTGCTGGTGGGGGCGGGCGTGTGTGAGGCCAGGTGCTAAGTGTGTGTGGGTGTGTGGGATGTGCAAATGTGCGTGTGTGGCCACACGCAGGTGCTCAGCCCTGGGAATTGCTTCTGTGTGGTAAGGTGTTGTGCATGAGGTAAGACTCAGAGAGGGCACGGCCCCACCTGGGGACACACAGCACGGTGCTGGCAGACGAAATGTGCTGTGGGGCCCTCACCGAGCAGGCAGGTGGGGCGTGGGAGGAGGGCCCCAGCTGGGGAGGGTGACCAGCCGGGCTCACCCAGCATGTGATGTCACTCAGGTACCTCCCCAGTGCTCCAACTCACCTCAAAGCGCTGGGAATTGACCTTCTTGCCTTTCTTGTTCCAGGTCACCCGCGGCTTGGGGTCTCCCGTGGCCTGACACACAAAGGAGGCCACGCCCCCGGACACTCCAATCTGGTCCTTGGGTTCTCTGATGAACCTGGGCGGCTCTGGGGGTTCAGGAAGAAGAGGGGGAGCTGGTGCGTGGCTTGGACCCCATGGGGCCCTCCACCCCCTCCTGGCCACAGAGGGACCCCACGGGCCCCACAGAAAGGCTGGAGAAAGAAAAGTGAGGAAGTCGTGGGCCGTGGACCTACCCACGGCATCCGTGGACACCCGGGGTCCTGCATAGCCTCTGGCCCCCCTCACGTGAGCACACCCACTCAGATCCCCTGAGACTCTGAGGTCCCCAAATGCAGCCCCCAGGGGCCCTAGGGGTGAGAAGCCAAACCCTGAAGGCTCCGGAACAAACTTGAAAAGAGATCATTTCGTCTAATCTTTCAACAGAACGTGAAGGGAAACTGAGGCACCACGCAGGGAGGCATGGGATAGGGTGTGGAGCCTCAGAGCACACTCTTAATTGGAGGCAGAGATGCAGAAAGGGGACCACAGGTCGGACGGGACGCTTGCTTTGATGGGACACACTCTGCCTGGCAGCGGCTAAAATGGACAGCCCATGGGAACCCACGTCGCTCCCCCCGACCCCATGCTCTGGTATCTACAGCCTCAGAGAAACACCAGCGGGCGCGCCATGGCTTTTAACACCCTCTAGCAGCCTCCACCACCTGTACCTGAGACCAGCTCAGTGGTCTCAGTGGAGAATTCCTTAACATTGTTTTCTTTTTATTGACAGTTTTTATAGTAACCTTTCCCTCCACCCTAGGGATACAAGATTTCCATTCACAGCCACGCTACAATGTATCCCATAAAATGCTCTGAGTTACTTCTGAGATTTGTATCCACAGGCTGGAGGGCTGCAATATACTTACCAAGTCCCTCTGGAAGCAACCTATGTATCCAACAAAAGGGGACTGATCGAATCAATCAGGCTAGCCTCGGTGGGCTTGTAGGATGCAGTTATAAAAGGGGCAAGGATGCTTTTAAAAGGAGCCACTAGCCAGGCTTTTAATCCCAGCAACTCAGGAGGTGGAGGCAGGAGGATCACAGGTTTTGAGGCCAGAGGCAGCCTGCGTAACTTAGCAAGACCTTTTCTCAAGATAAAAAAATTAAAAACGGGCTGGGGGTGCAGCTCAGTAGAGCACTTGCAAAGCATGTGTGAGGCCTTGGGTTCAACCCCCAGTACTGCAATAAATAAATAAATAAATAAATAAATAAATAAATAAATAAAAGTTAAAATAAAAAGGGAACTGATTGAAGGAAAATAGGAGAAAGTTTTTAAGTAAAATTTGGGTCTGATGAGGGAGAAGTTGAAAACTCAAACTTGAGCAACAGCAGATGTCTAAGCTTCCAGAACGAGCCAGAAATGGGTGGAATGAGTACAGGGGCCACAAGAGTTCTCTCAGAACGTTCTAGAAAGTTTCCACTGCTCATAAGCACAGAGCAGAGACATCTTGGATTCCACATCTGGGTCCCCACGGACCTCAATTCCTCCCATTCGTGGCTCAAGCTGGCTTTAACAAAACAAAGTCCCTGCCCCAGTGGCCTGACCAGCCTCCCCTCCCTTGCAGAAGGGCCTGCTCCTATTGATACGACTGTCTACATCAGCAGCAGCCCTCTTGCTTGCAATTCAGGGAATGCCCAGGGACAGGCCCATGTAGTGTGTCTAAATGTTCAATTCCTGTGTCTCTCTGCTAATCCCAATGAAGAGATTCAGGAATAATAGGCTTGCCCGAGGGCAGGGAGCTCAGAAATGAGAACCCTGAGGTTTGCACCCAGGTCTCTGTCCCCAAGCCTACATTGGTAGCGCACTGCTCTGTGCTCTCTGAGGCGTTAGGTTCAATCCCCAACACCGCAAAAACGAGAAAAGGATGTGGCAGCGCAGTCCCCAAACAATCCCGAAACCTTCAGCCACAGAAAACCCTGTGAGGCTCTCTACAAGTCAGACACAACTCCAACTCCAGGGCACCTAACAACAACAACAGCAACACCGGGCGCAGTGGCGCACACCTGTAATCCCAGCGGCTCGGGAGGCGGAGGCAGGAGGATTGCAAGTTCGAGACCAGAGGCAGTCTGCGTAACTTAGCGAGACCCTGTCTCAAAAGGTAAAAAAAAAAGGGCTGGGGGCGCAGCTCAGTGGTCCAGCACTTGCAGAGCATGCAGGCGCCAGGCCCTGGGTTCAACCCCCAGTGCCACACACACGCACACACACACACACACACACACACACACACACACACACACACACACACACACACACACACACACACACACACACACACACACACACACACACACACACACACACACACACACACAGAAAGAACAGTAGCACCACAACAATGGTCTGGCTCAACGCCTTGGCCTTGAACCTGGCTCCTCACCACCACCACACAGAGGCCTCGAGCCACGCTGTTGTTGCTGTTGTTCTTGTCCTTAGCTGCCTGGAGTTGGTGCGACTCCACGACCCTAGGTACACTCCTGGATTCTGTGCCAGGCGCACGATCTTACTCATGTCTAAACCCCCTGCTGCAGACAGATTGGGGCAGATGTTTTGCTCCGGGTCCTCCAGGGCTGCCCCTCCTCCTCACCGCAGGAGTTCACTGTGCCCTCAGCCAAGGACACCAGGGAGGTCACCGCGGCTGGGTCAGACCCTCCCTTGGGAGCTGCTGGGAGGAAGAGCAGAGGCCAGTGGTGGGACCTGGAGGCCCAGCATGCCCCGCGCACCCACAGACTCTGGGAGCGGGAGCCCCTTCTCCGAGCTGGCCCTGGCCCCAGCAGCCGCCCCCGGGGAGCCTCCTCGGATTACACAGGCTGCATCTGGGGCCCCCAATGTCCCCGGGAGCCCTTGCTTCCTGTGTCTGGTGACCCCTGAGAATCTGTGGCCTCTGTTCAAAGGGGTGACGTGGCCACAGCCCCGAATGCTGCCCGGCCGCCCTTCCCAGCCTCCAGGCAGCTCTGGGAGCCGAGGTGGCCACAGCTTTCTGCACCTGCCACAGCCCCCACGGGTCCTTGGGATCTGTCCTTGGCCCACGCCCACCCTGCTTTTTCTGAAGGGGCTGAGGCCACATCTCAAAGGCACCCAGCCTCCCCTCCCTGCTGGTCTGAGGCCGTTCCCATGCCCATGTTCTGGAGGGGTAACCTCAAAGCCCAGAGAGGGTGAGTGACTCGCCCCAGGCCGCCCAGCTTACAGTGGGAAGACCAGATTCTGAGCCACAGGACTGGCTCATGCTGGGTTGATGGGGTGTCAGTGGGGATTCCTTGAGTGTCCCTGTGTTTTAGGCAAAGAGATTGCAGTTCGGAGTGGCCAGGCTGGCAGCATGGAGGCTGGAAGCCAACCCAGGCCTCTCTGGAGGCCGGGGCCCGAGCCTCCCCTGCCGCGGCCCGGCTTGGCCTGATTTCTCTTTTTCCATTTCAGATCCTGCAGAGAAGCATCTGGTGCCAAAGCTGGGGTCCCACCCCCCAACCCTCACCCCTCCCCCGCCCTGTCTCCTGCCCCAACCCAGCCCAAGCCGGCCCCACAGCATCCTGGGACGGTCCCCCTGGAGCAGAAGCCGCTTCTGCAGGGTGGTCACGCCCTTGGGCACTGTGGACATGCTGGCTGGCCATCCGCCCAAGCTCCACAGGGGCCGACGGTCCCCACCCTGGATGTTCCCGAGGACCCAGGGCCCCTGCCAAAGCCGTGGGCGCCAGCTGGGGTGCCACGTCCCTCTGCAGAGCCCCAGGTGCTCAAACAGAACCCCTTCTTAGGCTGGAGACGGCCCAGCCTTGGAGACGAGGGACCTAGGATGGAGTCCAGGTGACAGACATCGCTGATAGTGGTGGTGATCGTGCCCAGGGCCTGGGCCACACCTCCTGCATCACCGCCTGGACACCTCCACCAGCTCAGTCCCCCTGCTCACCCCCCAGCCTGTCCTCCCTAAAAGCAGCCAGAGGGCACCCGTGAGCACCGAGTCAGCTCCTTCCCTCCTCTTCCCGCAGTCCTCCATGGCTCCCACCTTCCTTGAGATCAAGCCAAGTCCTCCCTGCAGCCCCCAGGCCCTGCCCACCCTGCCCTGTCCTCTCCTCCCTCTCTGCCCCTCACTCCCTCTGCTCCAGCCACTCGCTTCCACAACACACCAGGCTCAGTGCTGCCCCAGGGCCTTTGCATGGGCTACTTTAGCTGTTAGTGTCAAACTTCCTCCAGATACTCACAGGACACACCCTTCAGCTCTTTAAAGTCTCTTCTCAGAAGCCACCTGCTCCCTCCAGCCTTCCTTGACCACCCCGCCCCCTGCCTGCGCAAAACCCAGCCTCAGACCCTGGGCTCCCACTTCAACTCCCTCCCTGCCTCACTTTGCTCCCGGCATTTCCACATCCAACACCTCCAGCGCCTCTTCCTCCTGGACTATCAGCTCTGGAAAGGGGTGGGACCTTTGTTCCACTCCCAGGGAGCACCCCGCCCCTCTGCCTCGGGAAGACACAGCCAGGCAGTGGCCCGCCCTCTGCTGCCTGTGCCTAACACAGTGTCTGGGGACACTGTTTGCCTGTCATGGCTGGGGGCTGGGGAGCTCAAGGCGTGGAGCAGACAGAAGACAGAGACCCTGAAACCTCCTCCAATCAACAGGACCCACGCCAAAGAGAATGATCTGCCTGCCCGCGCCCCACACGCCAGCCCCACTCTGAAGGAAGGTCTGCCCTGAGCCTGACGTGGCCCAGGCTGGAGAATTGGCGCTGCGGTCACTGTCTTATCAACACCACCGTTAACTATTTATCTGCGAGTCTCTTAGGGCCAAGCACACATTGACCACTCGGCCTCATCCACAGGTGTAAGTTCTGTTTGGCCAGAAGGGAAACCTGTGGGAGGGGAGGACCCACGTTCACGCGCCCTGGGAAACACCCACGCAAAGCAACATGCGGATGCCCGCCCCACAGTTACCTTCTGCCGCACAGCCTCCAGCCAGCAGCATCAGGAAGAGGCTCACGGGACCCATGACCGACACCATGCCAGGACCCCAGGCAGGCGCCATTCTCAGCAGCAACCTCTGCCCTCCTCCTAGAGGGAGATGGGCCTCCGTCCCTCACAGAGAGGCCTCGAGTCGAGCGTCTGAAGGGGCCGCGTCTGCAGAGACAAGGGAGGGGTCTTGAGAAGGAACAGGAAATCTGGGAGACCTGCCTGGAGGTGGTGGCAAGAGGGTCACAGAAGAAGGCAGAGCGATGGCGGGGCGTCACAGGACAATGGGGAAGCAAGCACCGGGCACTTGTGACAGGATCAGGGTTCATCTCCACCCAAAACCCACATGTTGAAGCCAAGGTCCAGTGTGACGGCACCGGCACATAGGGGCTCCAGAGACCATGAGATCATGGGGACACGGCCTCGGGAGCAAGATTAGTGTCCTTATAGAACAGGCCTGAGAGCCGGGCACGGTGGCCACACCTGCGATCCCAGCAATCCGGAGGCTGAGGCAGGAGGATGGCAAGTTCCAGGCCAGCCCAAGCCTTGAGAAACCCTGTCTCAACCCTCGAGATCTTGTCTCCAGGTCGGGGTGGACCTGGGCGCAGTGGTCACTCCTGTGATCCCAGCACTCAGGAGGCTGAGGAAGGAGGATCGTAGGTTCGAGGCCAGAGGCAACCTGTGCAACTTAGCAAGAACCTGCCTCAAAATAAAAAGGAGGGGGGCTCAGTAGCAGAACCTCTGTCTAGCAGGCACAAGGTCCTGGGTTCAACCCCCAGGAGTACAAAAAATAGAGGAAGAGGAAAAGGAGGAAGAGGAGAAAGGGGAAGAAGAGGAGGAGAAAGAGGAAGAAGTAGAAAAAGAAGAAGAGGAGGAGGAGGAGGAGAAGGAGAAGGAGGAGGAGGAAGAGGAGGTCCCAGGGAGCACCCGGTCCGTCTGCCATGGGAAGACACAGCCAGGCAGCGGCCAGCCCTCTGCCGCCAAGCCTCCCATGGCCCCGTCTTGGCCTCCAGCCTCCAGAGCTGTGAGAAGCAAATCCTCACGGTGCCTGAGCCGCTAGGTCCGAGGTGTCTGGTTACGGCCACCCGACCCCCAGCAGACGCTCAATTCTGACAGAGCCCCAACGCCAACATGAGCCCCAATCCTGGGCCAAGCCCTCAGCCCCAGGCTGAGCACCTCCCGGTTTTCCCCAAAGGCGCCCCTGCCCATCCGTGCCTGGCTCTAGCAACCCCCGTGGCTCTTGGGGCCCAGAGAGGTGACCATGCCCCACCTCCCAGGAAAGCTGCCCCCTCCGTGTGACAGGCCTCAGCTGGCTGCCACCTTTTCCGGAAACCCTCAGCCCACATTGCAGAAGTGGCTGAGATGCTTCTCCATGGCGCACAGTTACCCCGGTTCCCAAACGGCTCACGACACCCACCTGTCACCTGCTTCTCCCGCGACACTCGCGGCACCTCACCACATACCTCAAACCCCGCCCGCACCCCGCTCTGTCTCCCCAACTTCCACTTTGGCTGAAGCCAGGGCAGAAGGGCTGGGAGAGGCCCGAGGAGGTCCACGCGGCCCAGTCCGGCCCCTACCCCGCCCTGGCCATATCCTGGGCGGGTCCAGCCCATGGCCACAGAGGCCAGAAACTCATAATGACGGAGCGAGGAGCGACCCTGTGATTCGGGCTCCCAAAATACCCAGCTGCGGTCTGCTGGCCAGCCGCGGGCAGCCCCAGGGGAGGGCTGGGCCAGTAGTGGCTGGTGACAGCGAGGGTAGGGCGCGGGTGGGGAGCGGGAGTGACTACAGCAGGGACCGGCAGGCCGGTGGGGGTAGGCACAGTACACGCACAGTCAGCAGAACGCAGAGATCACCGAGGTGCACACAGTCAGGCCGCAGATGCACAGAGATCACCAGTGTGCATGTAGTCAGGCCACAGATGCACAGATCAGATATGCAGCTAGGTAGGTGCAGACGCAGCAACCATATACACAGTTGGGCCACAGATGCCCAGATCAACGACAGGCACAGGGTCGGGCTGCAGATACGCACAGTCCAATAGCAGACGGATCTGGGCACACAGTCAGACCACACACGGAAAGAGAGGGCAGACACACACACGTTCTCACAGTCAGGCCATAACAGGGGTCATCCCCAACACACATGCTCAGATAAATAAGCATGCACACAGTCAGACCACAAACCCAGACACCCACACGCCCCGACCTTGGGCACCTACTGAGTCTGCCAAGATTCGCAGCCAGGGCCACCACGAGGCTTGTGACACGGGAGCGCCCTGTGCACAGTGAGGTCCCTCAGAATCCCATCAGACAGGTAGGTGCCCGCGAACAGACGGATGCACGCCCAGGGTCACGGTCAGGCGGGTGGCAGGCGGCCTAACACAGTCAGACCACAGAGTCCGAGGACCGCACTCCCCTGGGAACAAGCAGATGTGCAAAGCGCCACCCCCCCCCCCACGTGACCTGGTCCACCCAGCCAGGTGACAGCCCCGCACACAGTCAGACCACAGACAACCCATGGGGGACCAGGAGGAAGGAGCAAATGCAGCCTCGAACACAGTCTCTTAACCCGGAGACCCCACGCCCCGGCCCTTTAAGGCACGCATCTGCTATCCCAGCAAACAGGAGGCAGAGGCTGGAAGATGGAGGAAGGCGATTTCTCGCCAGACCCTATCTCCACCTCCGGAGATCTCATCTCCAGGTGGGAGCGGCCATGCCTGTGATCCCCAAGCTCGGGAGGCTGAGGCTGGAGGATACCAAGTTCTCGAGGGGACCCTGTCCCCATCTCACGAGATCTCGTCTTCAGGTGGGGGCAAAGGTGGGAACCATGGCCCGCCTGGGATCCCAATGCTGCAGGCTCGGGAGGCTGAGGCAGGAGGACGATGAGTTCTTCTGAGACTCTGTCTCCACCTCCCGAGATCTCACCTGCAGGTGGGGGCGGAGCCGGCACAGGGGCCCCGCCTGGAGAACAGTGAGTTCCCGGCCAGAGGCGGCCTGAGTAGCGCAGCGAGACCCTGACTCAAAATCAAAACCAGCCTAGGGGAGCCGCTGGTGGTGGGCGAGGCCCTGGGCTCAGCCCCCCAGGGCCTCAAGCAAACAACAAAAAAAGCAAAATCTTCAAAGAGGCCGCAGGCGGTGGCCAGCTGGCAAGCCCGGCCATCTGGGCAGGGTGACCACAGGACCGTGCCCTGCCCACAAGCGCATCTGCGCGGCTCTATCTGGGGCAGGAGGGGTCGGGCCCCGGCCATCGGGTCAGCTGGGCAGGCCCTCGGAGAGCCTCTGGGGAAACTGAGGCAGCACACAAGCCCGCAGCCCAGGGGCCAGGGGTGGGGTCACCTGCAGATGGGGCCCCACATGCGAGGTCCTCGGCCTCTGGGCCTGTGCCAGGCAAGACGGGGCCGAGGTGGCTCAGTGCAAGCGCTACAAGCTCCCTGAGTCCACGCTTGGCCCGCGGGGGGCGCAGGGCAACGGGGCTTCTGAGGCCTGGGTGATGGGGCTGGAGTGAGGCACAGTGCGGACACCGCCCCCAGCAGACGCAAAGCTCCAGGGAGTCACCCGTCTCCCCGGAGGGCTTCCAGGGTGGGCAGAGGACCCGCAGAGCCCCTGACCCAGCTCCCCGGGGGACCCCAGAGCAGGACCTGCCCCGAGGGATCAGAAGGAAACACTGGCGCATCCCGCCGGCTTTGCCTTCAGAATCTCCCTGGGACCCTCCTGCTTCCCACCCGCGCCCACCAGTGCCCACCCGGACCAGCTCGGTGCCCTTGGCCCTGGTCCTCAGATCCCACGTGGGCACCAGTCTGTCCTCCCTGCAGCAGCCAGAGCGCACCTGGGAGCACCTGCCTCAGGTCTGGCCTCTTCCCAGATCCCTCCATGGCTCCCACCTGCCTCAGGCTCAATGCCCAATTCCTCCCTGCAACCCCCATGCCCTACAAACCTGCCCCATCCCCTTTTTGTCCCCTCTTTTCCCTCTGCTCCAGCCACATGAGCCTCCTCACCGCTCCTTCAATACACCAGGCTTTGTCCAGTCCCAGGGCCTTTGCACATAGGCCTGAATTTAATGCTGTTATTATTAATTGGTTGGGAGCTAAAAGGTGATTGAGAACTAAGAGTGAGGGGGGGTCCTCACCAGGAACAGCACCCCAAGCTCCCAGGAGGAAGATGGGGAGAAATGAGAGCTGAGAGCTCAGTGTAGACAAGACCCACAGGCTAGCCCGGGACCCCAGGAAGGAAAGGGCGTGGCCAGGTTGGTGGCGGACCAACCCTCCACCTGCCCCTCTTGCAACAAAGCAGCCTGGGCCACCATTCCTGCTGCTGCTGGCATGGGGAAACTGAGGCAGAGGCCGCTGTCGGTGAGCTACCTGGGCTGACGAGGCCACTGAGGGTACAGCTGTGCGTGGGGGTTACAGGCGGTAACGGGCAAGCGGGAAAGGAAGCTTAGCTGGGGGTCAGGGAGGAGCAGAGGACGGGTCCTCAGCCCCCAGTCCTGGGCTCAGGGGACCCCTGGCTGCCGCCATCAGCCCAGATCTCCCTCTGTGTCCCACTCAGCCGCCCA